>OOFG01013022.1:3956-31500 GCA_900323295.1 Molva molva
GGGGGGGGGGAGCCATGCATCATCACTACAGGCAGCTGATAAAAGGGGAATTTAGTGTGGTGAGGGGGGACTGGAATTTGTTCATCTTACATTACATATTAGGTTTGTACACAGCAGCTCTTGTGCATCACATTTGTCATTACAAAATAAAGTGGTCAACAGCAAAAGGCTATATGTAGAGAATGAGATAATTCCGGTAAACCCCAAACCTAAGACCTCTTAATTTAGCCCGGACACCATCACAACATGGCTTGTTGAAATAACACACATGAATGTTTGTTATTTCAGTTAACACACTCCAAATATGACCCTCAGATCTGCTTGAATGTAAGGAGATTATCACAGAAGCCCAAAACCTGGCCATGTCATCTTTACCAAAGAACGCCTAGAAGGATTATGCAATCCTTGGATAGTCAGCAAATTGGAGTCGAATAGCTGTCTTAGTCAACCTTTTACATTTGGCACACTGAAAAATCAATAGGACATGCTCTGGTGTGTGTGCGTGTGTCTCTATGAACACTTGGCAGGTATCCAGCCTCACTAGCTGGCCAAATAAAATGTCTGCATCAACTTTTCTCTCAATCCCATGAGTGAGGGAGAATCCCAAATTAAATATTTGGGTTGTAAGATGTTGCCTCACATGGTACACAAAGACATTATTACAGACCGACAATAGGCATTGCCTATTCTTGCTCACTTATCCATGCATTTCTATTCAATTATACATCTAGGGCTGTGCCGGCAACCAAGCCAAAAAAAGCTAGCAAAATATAAACAAAAGAGCTGAACTAGTATGTGACAATTCCTTGAGTATGCAAGGCTCCACTCCAACATGACGATAACCAGATGAAATGGCTACGATATCCCATGAGACACTGCAGCGCTCCAACTGTTTAAGCCTGGTTCTTCTGAAAAAATTCTATCAGTTTGTGCATTTGGACCTAGTATATCATCGTGTTTACCCTGCTCAGAAACATTACACAATACAAGTCAAATGAATACATGACTGCACAACCATGTGTCTTGCTTCTACCAAGATGTTATTTTTAGTCAAAAGTAAACATTTTAGTCCAACAAGTGATGTATTTGGATCCAATTGTCTTCAGTCTTTAGCTTGGACTAGAAAACACACCAATGAGAATGTATTCAGCAAGCATGTAAATGCAGCAGCCCATTTTTGTTGTAAGATATTGTCTATTTTTTCCTGTCATGAAAATTTTAAATTGTCTTTTATCATCATCATCGTCATCAATACTATCACTTATTATTATTTTATTTTGTGTTAATGTAATCAGGTCTTTATTGCTTGAGTTTCATTTTTAGCACATGGGCTACCTGATTAAATAGGTTATACATAATAATAACTAAAGTTTTAACTTCTAATAGTAATCCTATCCCGGGGGGTCTGATTGGAGTTCATACAGATATGGTTGTGCAGGAGCCAATGCTTTGAAAGAGGGAAGGGCCAGTAAGACTTCCCACAAGTAGCTTATCAAATGAGGCAACCCAACATGAAAACACTATGAGGCATATATAAAACAAAAAAACACACATTCTTCCAAATTCCTTGCGTCTCCTCTTGCTGCTGTTGACCAGGCTGCTTGAAGGGTTTGATTTGAGTCCCGCTGATGGGAAGCACTAAAAGAAGACTTATCAGCAGCACGTCTAATTAATTAATCTGCAGCGAATCATGGAAACAGGGAATTACAAGTGATTATATGGGCCGGAACTGGCCCCTCTCCCTGGACTGTGGAACAATGCTCTTTAATCTGGCCTAATACCCCCAGCTAATCAGGGAAGACAGTGGTAGACGGAGTAGCAAGACCAATGGACCGGCTATGCACGGCCAATCAGAATGATTAGCATCTAACCTGCATGACAGAACAGGCAGCCACGGAAAACTACAAGGCAATGAAAATGTGATTAGTAATGTCCTTTGACAACCAAATTGACTTAAATTGCTAATATTCTCTGCGGATAACCATCCTATACAACATATTATAGTTTTTTTAAATCTTTTGTTGATGATCCTAACAGAACATGAAGGGTATGTCATATCCAACCAGTTGGCAATGTACTGGGGGTAGAGTTATCTAGCACAACGGATCTAACAAGAGGGAAGCCAGAGCCTTGTCACAGCCACGGACAAATGAAAATGAGTTGATTTGTAATTAATCAATGTAATCATGGATTATAAAGTTATATTTTTGGAAAGAAAGGTTTGGCTCTGTAGATGACATATCCAATGTCAATCTGCGATTAAAAAGTTATTTATTCTCAGTTGAAAGTCCAGTTGGTATCTAGTCTTTATGGAAACCAAGATCAGAGCTCTGTTTACATTACTCATTGCGCAGGTTCCACTTAAGGGCAGTCACCAGTAACAGGCTGAATCAAAGTATAAAAGAAAAGCCATCGTTAGCTGCAGCCCTACTTCCACTTTCGCTTACTATCACGGTGACCTAGAAAGCGCTCATCTCGGCCTCACTCCTCCGCCTCCCTGGCCTGCCTAGACCAGTTCTCTGGCAAACATGGCACCCTCACAGGTGTAACAGCTTGAAATGGCTCCATTGACTGATGTCATTAAAAAGGTACAATGCATTCTGAAAGGGGGATGAGTCATCTCACAGCTTACAGATCTAGCGAGCGTTCAATGATGTTCAATGGCGTCGCCTGTTTGGGAACATATATTGATTTTCGAATATACGATAAGAACAAGAATGGAGGAAGGAATGGAGAATGGAATGGAGAATGGAGAATATACGACAAGAACAAGAATGGAGGAAGGAATGGAGAATGGAATGGAGAATGGAGAATATACGACAAGAACAAGAATGGAAGAATAATTGGTTCACTGAAGAAATGGAGAAAAACAGGCAGATCAAATAAAAGAGTCATGTAGCAGAAAAAAAAAGGAGGACGATAAAAAAAAAGGTTCCATTGCACCACAGTTGTTCGGAATATGATTCACCAAACAGTTCCAACCTGAGGTCAACCTCTTTCATGGAGCACAACATAACATTGAAATGTAACGGCATGGGGGACGTTTGTTTGTTTTCTGTATTGTGATGTGTGGTGCCTAATCCTCAAACAAGGGCAGGGGAGGGTGGCAGCAGGGACTTTTAGCAGTACCTAGACCAGTCCTGTCCGGCCTGGATCGCCCCAGGAGACAGCGCCAGCACCACCACCACCACCACCACCACTACATCTTCCCAGATGAGGGTAGAAAATGTATGAACTCCCTTTTAATAGAACATGACACTCCTGCCTTTCCCCACAGCTCTGTTTATGCATGCACTCTCTGCTTCGCCACTCTGGCTGACCGGCAAGATGGAATTACTAATTTGGTAGTCCGCGCAAATGTGCATGTGCGTGTGGAAAATAAATGTGTGGGAGAGCTTCGTCATAGGCATTCAATGAGGCACATACCTTATGGATTAGAGGGAGATTAAAAAAGTTGGAAGAAATAGACAGGCCAAGAGAGCAAAGTGGAGAGAAATGGAGTGGGTGGGGGATGGCGACCAGGACCCACGGAGGACACAGCATCCGCTGCTGCCCTTGAAGTTGTCCTTAAAGCAGCAGCAACGTCCCTGTGTGCTGAGGACAGACCAACAGAGAACTGTGGGTGGAGCTCTGACCGAGAGCGAACCACAGCCTGCTAACAGAAAGACCGCTAGCCTCGTGAGAACATCCAGATATTCAAGTGTGCGTTTCGCAATGAACATCGGTCTGGCCTTGGCTGGGCAGCAATTGATTTCCGAATATGGGCGCGGTCTTAGGTAGTTCAAAAAACTCCAGTCAAGTCAAATTGAATAACTAAGTGACACTCTTGTTCCGTTCGTTGCTGCCAAATCTGGTTGGAAGTAAAGCAAAAACATCTTCTGCTCTGACAAATGCTCATCTAACACTGTTACTCAGTCTATTCTATTTCATATAAAAGGTTTTGATTGCTGTCAGTTTCTACCCTTTCCTTTGGCACCGCCATTGTTTTTTTAATTCTGCAGACTGCGGCGCACCTTGCTTCGTCATGGACTGAAACTCCCTCTCCATATTGCTGATTGTAATATAATTTCTACATTTTTGGGAGAGGCTGTCAACTGGCTCAAGGCCAGACTCATCTGCAGAGAGAAACAGAATGTGAACTTGCGAGATCATCAAATACCTCCACAAAAAGCCACCATGTTAGTTGCCCCCTCCTCGTCAACTCCAGCTCGCGGTATGAAGGCATTTCTTCATAGTCACAGCTGCTCCCTCAGATTGACCTCCACTATCAACAGCCTTACAGAGTATGGTGTTCAACCAACAGCACAGTGCAGCCATCTGCTGCAAACAACCTTAATCGAGCCATCAAATTGTACTCCACTAAACCAAACTATGAACTGGGCTGTAAAATAAACTAAATTGTAAAACCTTTTTATTTTTTTTTTTTTAAATTGTAATTCACATACTTATTGTGGCTTTGAGAATGGTTTGGGTCCACAATGCCTCAACATCAGTAATAATGTTATTTCATTCATACTGTGGAGTCCGACCATATAGGACTGGATAACAAGGGACTGGAACACTTCCCTTTTGGTCTTCTTATTAGCCGATAATGACATGGCAAACACGAAAGGAGGTTTCCAAGGGAAATGGAAATGCTGAAAATGCTCCCTCCATCCCCAAGCCCTCTGTAAAACACTTATAACCATGACCATCTAAAGTCTTCATGATTACATTTAGTCATTGGGGATTCCAAAAATAGACCTTGTTTGTACTTTGTACTTTGTTTGTACAAAAAAACCTCACAACTGAACTGAAGTTCAAATGATCTTAAGTTGGATTCTTGAGATGTTGGGGTTTAACTTGACACACACACACACACGTCGAAACCTAATAATTAAAAGTCTCTCTCCTTGAGCAAATGGAAGAACCACAGACAAAAGCTTACTCAAACCACATTTATATCCTCTAGAGTGAGAAAGTCCCTGTAGTGCAGACGCAGTTATGTCAACATGCACTAAATCTGGAGGGGGGGTTGGCGCATCAGTTTTGGCCTCAGATGCACCCGTGGGAGCAAAAGGATGACAGAATCAGAGGGGGGCAAAGTGATGCCCACAGGGGTCAGAGGTCAGGAGAGTAGCATGCCAGGCTAAGAAGATTACACCCTGCCAGAGTGAAAGCCGAAGCCCGGATTCATCAGCCGTCCACCAAATGCAATGTCAACACGCACTTAAGGCAGAGTCGCCGTGCCACAGCTGGGCTCACTACAGCAGAACCGTGCATGAACCACGCTAGGGGAATACTGAAAACTGGCTGTGCAAATGTAATCTTCAGCATGCTGAATATTGAATTGTAATGCTTGGACCATGCTTCTAAATAGAGAGAAGCAGCGATTCTATTGGCATGCACTGTTGCACGCATCTGCATGGTAATCCAAAACAATGTGATCCAAACCAGTGTGAATATGGTGCATGTTGAATACCACCTGGAAATATTGCGGATACGTATATATATTCTGTACCCGTGGTGGCTGGTGAGAAGAATGAGTGGTACAGTGGTGTGGGCTAAGTGTGATGGTGTTGATGTGGAAACCTAAGATTTAAGGTTTATTATAAAATACAATCATCGATCTGACTCTGCTTAGATGGTTTACATGGGTAAACAAGAACAAAACGTTTCTCCTCCTCAAAAAAGGTACATGTAGAAGAAATCAATAAAGAGGGCGGTACCTTTTAGAGTTATCTAAACCAGAACAATAGAGAAAAAACAGCAATTATCTCCCTAGTTTCTTAAGATGTGATTGTTGGTAGGTGGGTCTTTTTGTTACAGACAACACTAAACATGAGGGATAATAAAAACCATTGCCAACATCTGGTGATTTTCCCCTGTATGTATTGAGTATTGTTAAGCCAATATGAGAATGACAATGTGAAGATAACGAAGAGCCGGCTGCCCAGGTGGAAGTCAGGTCACGTGTTTAGGGGGAGAGAGGGACCTGCCCAAGCACCACAACCTGCCTTGAGTTTATTGTATGGTCCATTAGCGAAGTAGATCAAAAACCAAAGTCTAGAAAATGTGTTGCACTAAGACTTAAGTTCATGACTGATCCCAACTCATCTCTCGCTCTTTAAGTCTTTGCACAAAATAAAAAACACAAAAGCCTTCTCTACGGAGACCACTGAGTTACAATGTGAACACCTCTGCCCCCCCAACAGTTGAAACTCACAAGTCATGTCACAAGTCATTTAGAACAGCGTTTTTATCTCCAGCTTAGTCTTCCAGTGGGTTGGATAAGAAGTTGCATAGAAAAGCACTTGAAATACTTAAAGTGCTAGTGTGCCAAGCGCTTCACGGGGGGGAACATGGTTGTTTTCAGATGAGCTCCCGCTGCCTGGCTTTACTGCAGAAGCCTCCCGCCGCACCAGAAAATGCAAAATCGCTGCCTTGAAAAGAACTCCCAAGCAGCGTATCGAAGCTCCGTCCAAAAATACAGCGACATCTAGCAGAGACCTAATTGTGTTGCACAAAGATTAAACAGTGTTGACCTTTCCTCGTGTTTCCAACATGCAGTCAAAATTGTAAGCAAATATGTTCGTACAAATGCAGTCTGCTGCCTTCTTTACTGACCTACTGATAATATTTGCACAAGAACTGGGCACTAATACGGTATTGTATTCTGTCATAATAGACATCCTGTGTGCAGTATTTAGAAGCTGCAGATTGCAATGCAAGCCCATTCCTTTCCAGACTTTCGTTTGGGGAGTCAAGCAACACGCCAAAATGTTCAAAGCGCTTTTAACCATAAACATGTTGGTCTGTTTCTCATCCAAACCTCTGCCCTGCCGTCTTCCATGGGAGCAGTGGACCAGGTTTAATTATTTGCTAAAACACCCTTAGAAGGTTGGCCAGGAAACAGCTGCAGAGTATCTTAGTTGGCGATCGGCTGAAAGAAAATAAGACTTTTTTGCGCAATACAATCGGACTTAGGGCTGGCCCGATTTCAAGCTCTGGATGATCGTTTTCCGAAAAGATTTGTAAATATTCAGAGAAAAAGATAGAAAAAAAAAAAAGTAACCCTAGCCAACGTATCTTTCCCTGCCTGAATCAGAATCGGGGGAGACCACTGCTGCAGAACAATGTTTTTATCAAGTGATGGTTTTTCCCTACGTAAAAAGCTAAATCACAATATCACATAGGATTGCTGCGTGGACGTCAGTGGCTTTCAAATCCACTCATTGATCCGAGTCGAACTAGGTTACGCCAGAGCTTCAATATAGCCTTAAAGTCTCAGATGAAACAAAGCTTACATAGTATGAGAGTAGGCCTACTTCCAATTAACACAAAGCAAATAGGGGGCTTGAACATTGTGCAGTCTTGATAAAACAGGACTTTGGGCAGGACTAGCGCTGACGTGAAGCGTTCTCGGCCTGAGGGACAGACTTTATCCCAGGGATATCACTGGGATATTCAGACAAACTCTAACCTAACCTTCTACCTACAGTTCGCAAATATGCATATGCATACTATAAAATTATGTTTTTTTTTATTATGCATTTATATTTTAATTTATTTTTTTTAAATGACACATTCGAATCCTGAATTGAGATTTGAATACCTATCGAACGGAAGTATATTTGAATATTAGAATATTCGGTCTTGCTTCATAATTGGAATGAAGCAAGAAGTAATGGCTCTGTTGCAGTTATGGGATTTTCAGCTCAGTGAATGTCGAATTATCCTATGAAGAGCAAAGACAAACACTGAATTCAAATTAACATGGATTAGAAAGAACATTTTAGGCAAACGTTTAAAGAAATGACAAGAATAAACTGACAAAATGAAATGAGTTTAGCCTCCACTCTCCAAGATCTGGGAATCTCAGGCTCTGCACTCGCCCTGTTCACATCCTACCTCACGGATCACACTTACAGGGGGACCTGGAAAAGGATCTGCGTTGGATCCTTCTAGTCTCACTACTGGGGTCCCTCAGGGTTGTCCTGGGTCCCATCCTCATCTGTCTGTACACCTGGTCACTGGGTTCTGTCATTCAATCACATGACCTTTCCTACCACAGCTATGCAAATGACCAAACTAATTCTGTTCTTTTCACGGTCTGAAACCCAGGTAGACGCATGAATCTCTGCGTGTCTGGCCGACATCTCCCAGTGGATGTTGACACACCACCTGAAGCTCAACCACGACAAGACTTAGCTGCACTTCCTTCCAGAGAAGGCATCTCCCTTCCACAACCTCTCCATCAATATCGACAACTCTGTGGCGCCTCCGGCTAGGACGGCAAGGAACCTGGGTTTCACACTGGATGACCAGCTGTACTTCGCTGCAAACATTGCTGCGACTAGCCGCTCCTGCAGAGTCATGTTGTACAACATCAGGAGGATACGTCTGTTCCCCTCACCCAGAAGGCCACCCAGGTTTTGGTCCTGTCTCTTGTCATCTCGCACCTAGACCTTCTGGCTGGTATGCCTGCATGTGCCATTCGTCCTCCGCAGCTCATCCAGAATGCGGCATCCCGGCTGGTCTACAACCTTCCCGAGTTCTCCCACATTACACCACTCCTCCGCACGCAGCACTGGCCAGCGGTGGCTGATCGAATCCGATTCAAGTCACTTGTACTAGCCTACCGTGCTGCGAACGGCTCAGGCCCGACCTACATCCAGCACATGGTCAAACCATACACCCCAGCCCGTCCACTACGCTGCAGGACTGCCAACGCTGCACTACTGCCTCAATACATTGTTTGCTGTCCTGGCTCCACAATGCTGGAACGACCTCCCCACTGACATCAGGACAGCGGACACCCTACCCATCTTCTGCCGCAGGCTGAAACCTCATCTGTTCAGGTTGCATCTTGTCCCATGAAAAATAGATAAAGAAATACAATTCTATCTCGTTTCTATATTGTAGCACTTCTAAATTGCAGCACCTAAAAGCAGTTGCTTTGCTTATTTTATGTACTTATGGACTTTTTGTAAGTCGCTTTGGACAAAACCGTCCAATAAATAAATAGAATGTAATGTAACGTAAATGCCATGATGTATGCCCATTGGAATGTTGATTAGTCATACAGGTATCGATGGGAGTTTCCCCTTTGAAGCGAATCATTTTAAATCTACTCCCACATTGCGTTGCCATTTCTTGTAAAGTCATTACCTCAAATTTGATAGCCAACTGCCGCCAAACAAATATGTTAGGAGATGTTGTCAAGGTAATAGGCTCATCAATGATGTGCACCTATGTTAATGTGAGTAAACCAATACTTGGAACTAGGGGTGTTACACGACCTGTCTGTTCCGTTTGGCCACATTCATTTAAAAGGTAATGGTGGACCTAACCTAAAACACAACATTAAACCACACAAAATATACAGGATCGAATTCATATGGTACAGGTACTCAAACATATTTATAATATCGTAGTGTGAGGTCCCTGCCAATTCTCGTCCCGAATAGGGGACTCTACAAAAAGGTTTTGAGGTGTTAAAACAATGTCAAATCTCACAAAAATGAATCCCCAAACCGACCTGTATCTCCTCAAACGCCTCGTCGATGGTGGTCACCTGGTGCTGCTCGTGCAGTGCCGGCTCATCGCAGAAGAAACACACCAGGCTTTTGTCGCTGAGGCAGAAGAGCTTGACCTTCTCGTGGTCCTTGCAGGGGTACGAGTTCCTCTGGGCGTTGAGAATGGCGTCCAGCGGGAAGGCCGAGTAGCGCTCCACAATGTTGGACAGCTTGAGGCTGGGCGAGAGCAGGGGGTCGGGGAAGGTGCGCCGGCACTCGGGACAGTCCCGTGCTCCGTGGGGCTCCTGTCTGATCCAGTGCTCCGTGATGCACTTTCGACAGAAGTAGTGCTCACAACCGAAGCTGACCGGGTCCTGGTAAATGCTCAGGCAGATGGAACAGAGCAGCTCGTCCTTCAGACAGCAAGCCATTAGCAAACACAGAGAGCAGGTCGCATCTAAAACAGACAGCTCTTCCGGGTACAGAATAGCCTTGGCTTCTTGTGTTACTCTTCAAGTTTGGTCTTGATTGACTGCTGGACTTCTGGAGAATCATGGGGTTTCAACTTTTGAATTGTTCTGTTGGGAATATATACAAAAAGGTCTGTTAGCTGATCCATCCCTTAAATGACAGGACATTGCATAATGATGATAATATAATATTGGTGAATATATAGAATAAGATATTCCTCATATTACGAGGAAGTAATTTAAGGAAGTCCTAGCTGTTGCATATTCATGTTGTTGATATTAACAAAGTAGAATCCATAATTTAACAACTAGGGTGGTTTTAACCTACATGTCGTTTTATTCAACATAACTGGTTTTATAAAATCAATAGATTTTTACTTGTATGTATTTAATTTTTACTCCACAAGTAGGCTACCATTAAATGGATTAATAAGTAAGGATTACTAGAGAACTTAACTTTCACTGCGATTTTTCAAGGCAATGTCAGATGATCTATGGATCCAAACTTCATATAACTTCGATCCGCGTTATCAATGTTGTATGAATATAAAAAACTTGTAGTGAAACATTTAAAATGAACGGTCGTAACAATTGATTGAAACCATTAACTGTCGTTCTCCTGAAGTAAAAGAGCACCACGAGAAACCATGAAAGGACAGCCTATTTCACTTTTGAAACCCTGTCCAACACGGAATGCTAGGAGAGCACCTGCAGCATTTAACCTCTCCTGCTCTCATTGTCATGACCAGTGACCGATTCCTTGATTCCCTGAGACGACCAGTATTGTATTTTCAAAAGAGTTAGCAGTTTCCAATCGTAAAGTGTCAAACGATTATCACAGCTTAGCAAGACTGCAATTTAACCGGCGCGTTCCACCTTGCTGTTTTTAAGTATAACGTTACATCTGAGCAAAACCACGACACCACCTTTCTACGGACCACAACACGCAGATGCCAGAGACTAAATAAAGGAAAACCACTTTTTGTACTTTTTGACAATAAAGACACGTGGCTAACTGGCAAAATTGGTACCACAAAATACTTTCTTTAAACCAAATAATACAACCAGTCATCAATAAAAACGCTAAAATAAACTCAACTCACCAGCTCACAGATGCCGACACGGGCAGTCCCAGCGCTTGATTTTCCTTCAGGAAGGGGAACAACAAACAGCGGCAACAGAACAAACCACCTGTCCGAGCAATGGGGGTTTCCATACATAATGTTTATAAATACTGGTAACGACGAGTACCCTATCGCAAATCATATGATTAAAAACGCATCAAAGGACACGAAAAATTAACCTTCTGACGTCTGTAAAATAAAATGTTGATTAAATATTTGAAAAATCTTGGAAGGGTGGATCCTCTGTTCACCCGATAATGGAACGGCGCAGACTCGACCCCATCGCTCGCTCTTGAGCTCAGCTGACGATCTCCGGTCTTGAGCTCTTTAAATTAAATGAAGACACTGTATGGCATCTGGTATGCACTGCACCCATTGATGCAAAAACATATCAAGTGTATCTAATTCATTTATTGGCCGATAACATGATCAGATTTCATTCAAACCTTTCTCATAGAGATTAGCTAAACAATGCTAATATCAAATTCACAGCAATTTATGAACCAGTAGGGGGCGAGAGTGTCCAAAGAGAGAACGTGCCAATACATTTCCTTAATAATAATTGATAGGTTTCTATGGTCTATATACACATGCACCTTATCTGCCTCTTTGGTAATTTATTTGCAGTAAAAATATATATTAGACAATCAGCAGTTGTACAATGATTTCTTAAAAATATTATATATTCCTCATTGAGGTTGTGCACCTATTTTGCAAAGGAGACCCCGGATAGCTACACACACACAAAATACATAACGTAAACACTATAATACACAATACAGGGAAATACATGAACATCTACAATGACACAGTCAAGGATCACATTTTACTGGTGGGGCTAAGCAACAAAACAGTTACAATTCACTGCCTCATTTTCAGTTATTGCTTTGACCAATGCCTTATACATGTTTAAAGAAACAAACTCTCACAGATGCAACTTGTTTTGAATGTAATTCCAGGAAGAGGGGCCTGCAATCTAAAGCCTTTTTTGCCCAAGTCCATCTTTACCCTTTGGACAGGGTACTGCTGTGGTGGGAGCAGTTTAAGAATGAATTAATAAGTATAAATAAAAACCAGTCAGCCTGTCGAGCCCTAAGGAAAACCAACAAACTCCATACAACACTGGTACAATACAATGGTGAATGGCATTTGGCATTGGTTAAAAACCTCATCATAAAAACCACATATTGAAGTCCTTCAATATGTGGCTAAAAAGTGTGATGCTCACCTCACCATAAACCCACAGAAGTCATTGTAAAGTAAAATAAAAAAGCTTAGCCATCCGACTAGAAGTACAAGCACTTCCTCTTATTCGGTTAAAACCAACACTGTCCTCCAACAACCAGACGGCCTGATGCTGAGCACTCCACTTCCGGCCCCATGGGAAGGTCAGCATCTCTCAGGACTGACTCAGCATTGTAGACCGGAGAGGGACGAGGGACCGCCGCAGCAGCAGCCTCTTGCTACTTGCAAAGTGATACTGACGTTGACATTGGGAGCAGTGCTAAGTTGGAGGCCACCGGGCTCAGGACCGGGCTGTGTTTGAATTGTCTCACTTGTGCCCTCATTCCCTATAGTGAGCAGTATATAGAACACTATTAAGGGAATAAGCATAGGGGGAATAGACACTAATTCAACAGCGTGATATGTATTCATTGCATAAATATGTAATTCAGTGCAGAAATAATTGTGCATCAGTTTAGTACTTTTTTACGGTGCATTATGGGTATTAAGTAGTCGCTACATAGGGAACCAGACACTTCTAAATCGGCCTACGGCACCCTGTGCTTGTGTCACACTCAAAAGCGTCCGTGCAAAACCTGCACAACATACAGTACTATTGTTACACTAAAGAATCATGGTCCATGACATGGGGGTCCTCCCTCCCTGCTAAAGGTTTATCAGGAGCATCACTGGGGCTAGTGCAGGGTTCCTGAGTATCCATCAAACACTGCTGTTCATGGGAATACACATTCAGTGATGTGATCTGAGTATCCAAAGCATATTTGTGATGCATCTGCAGGCAGAAGAGGAGGGAAAGTCACAGTCTGCATAATACAAAATAACCAGGTGTGTATTGAAGTAGCAGTGAAATCAGGATGCTTACGCTTTCAACTATCTTAGAATTTCCATTTGTATCTGTCAAGAGGTCGCGTTTTTGACTTCCTGAGGAAGGAACAATGAGTTGATAGTTGATAGATAGAGACAGCTAGTTGATTTTCAAATATAAAAACGGTGTATATAACACAATACGAGTTTGTTTTTACTCACTATTGGACAAGCATTCATGCAATGTCGGCGCATTTCATAAACAAAATATATATCTTTCAACCTATATATAACTATCTATTTGTATTTTTAAACACAATTTCAATCCGAATTTCTGTATCACATGATGGATATTGTAGTGTTCAAAGAATTGAATATCTAATCGAATCAAGAACTAAAAAATCAAAATTTCATTGAGTTAGAAGTGTGTATATCGTTAAAACCTAAAGGATGACTACATCATACAGCATCTAGTATTACCTCTCCTGTTGATGATTTTAGATTTCCACAGCACCAGGATACCGATGAGCAAAACACAGCTGATGACACTAGGGGCAACAACTGTAACTAATACAGTTGTTGTATTAGTTACAAACACGCACACGCACACACACACACACACACACACACACACACACACACACACACACACACATACACAGAAACACACACAGGTTAATATTTCAAAAAGGGATAAGATCACAATGTTATAGTTGTTGTATTCATCAAATCAAGCCAACCTAGATTTACGGCAGTGCTTGCTGGCGTTTTAGTTGCTGGATGGGACGACTGGATGGGAGTCAATGTGGAGTCGGTTTTCATTGGAATTGAAGCCTTTAGTAGACTTGAGGTTGCATACACCACAGTAGATGCAGCTGTATACACCACATTAGACTGTGTCTCTGTTGCGGGGCTCTGAGGTGTCGTGGAGTATACGGGAGTCATCGGGTCACACACTGTGTCTGAGGTAGCAGTGCCCTGTTCCGCCACAGCTTTTTGACACCTTCAGAGGAAGAGACAGAGAGAGCGTGAGAGAGATAGAGAAGGCAAGGCAGGGACTCGAAGAGACGGAAGTCGTTTTTCCATTCCATGCACATTTGGCCTTGCCGAGTCAAACCGTGCCACGCTGATTTGCGTTTCCATTACCAGTTCAAACGCGCCGAGTTGTGCCGAGGTTGGGCCAAAGGGCGCCCGACCCACCGCCAAGCGGGCTGCGGTGACCTTAGCCCTGGTTGCTGTTTGAGTAGTGTGAGTAGTGAGTAGTCTCTCAAACTGTGCCTTCTTGTGTCTGAGACGCATCGCCATGCAGGCAGAGTATGGCTAGAGTTCTCAACAGCCTTATTAGTTATTATTTGTTCGTTCCTTTAACTATATAAACCTAGCATCATGTGGCACTCGTGGAAATATATGTGAAACATATGTGTAAACAAGACTAATCTGAACTAAATCGTCTCTCAATGAGCTATTGAGGTTAGGAATCTTCAAACTGTATCCATGTTCACGGATAACATTGTGAGAGTTCCCTCTGTCTGAAACAGCCCGAAAATATTAAATGTCTCTCAAACCAATCTATAAAATTTTATGGTAGGCTATAACATAAAACTAAATAGTCAAAAATAACTGTGTGTGTTGTTGAGTCATCGACTCAAGACAAGCAGTTGAAAGAAACACCTTCAAGCGGGTAGCACTGTTGTAATGGAGACTCAAATCCCAGCCTCGCTGGGCTGCCGCGCTGAGTCAAACCAAGTCCAGCCTGGCCAGTATAGTATAATGAAAAAAGCCAAGAGAGAGGAGATAGAGACGCAAGACAAAGAATCGAAGAGGCAGAGACACATAGAGAGTGAGAGAGTGAGAAAGAGAGTGAAAGAGATTCAGAGAGAGAAAGAAAGAAAGAAAGAAAGAAAGAAAGAAAGAAAGAAAGAAAGAAAGAGCGAGACCTGATCACAGTTACAGAGATTCATGCAATGGAGCACTTATGACTTGTGCAGATGAGTGGTTTTGTTCACCTTGTATGAGGCTTGCAGGATTCAGTGTAGGAGACCACGTCAGAAAATGTTCCACCAAGACAAGGTGAGCACTTTGCATTTGACTCTGTAGTCCCTGAAATCCATGAAAGAATTTCCCTTACAGTTAGCCGTGAATAGTACATGTCTTAACCTTGCCACCAAAAATGTTGTTTGTATGTAATTTGTAGATGTTCTTTATAGAATAAAAAATAGTAGGCCACTGTACCTTGCTCCGAGACTCCTAAACCAAGTTCGCACAAACTGTATTTGTTACATTCTGAACATTCTGATGGGTACCTAAATCCCAAGACACAGTACATTCCAGGCTGGCACCCACACTTGGACTTGGTGCTTGCAGTGCAGTTCTGCAAATATTGCAGACCTGCATCTGAATGGACATGTATATATTAAATATTACATACAGCGGTACATGGGGTTGGAAATTAATAATATTATATGTGTCGAACAAGCCGCCATCACAGAAAAAGCGGTCACTTTCGCTCTCAGTCACTTAAGAAAAGTGATTTTCCTTAGCACAACTAAACAGTTCACACAACGATTCAGAGCTCTATTGAGTCTGTCGGCAAGGGGTGGTTAGATATTTTTAATATTTGTCTCACTGATTGACACTAAAGGACTTAAACTTAAAATAAATTCATAAATGTTGCACAGTACTAAACTGTTATGGAATGGTAAAATCTGTGCTTATTACCCACCTTCTTGACACTCACGACAAGAAAAGCACGTTGATTTATAGTTCCATCCCTCCATATACTGACCGCTCCGACATGGTTCACACACACTGTCAGCAGTTTCATTACAACTCACTTTCAGCATGCTTCCTGTAAGAAAATTACCACACTAACAATCAACACGATTCCAGTTATGTGTGATTGAGTTATCTAAGGGTTATGGTTACACCAGCATATGGATGTTTAATCAATCAAAAGGAAGTGTATATGGATTGGTGTTTCTTGTTGACATTGTAGTAGAAAATGTAATTCCATTGCCAAGTCATACATTGAGTCACAGAGTTATTAAAAAGGAATGCACTGCCTCGCACAAGCATTTCTGCTTGTTGTTTGTTCTGACATGTGGGAATTTTATCATGCAATCCCAATGCCCTCAAATGTGGCTGATGATCCTTATCTGAGTGAGCTCTGTTCGGTGTGCTCCCTCCCTTTTTATCTTTCCACAACGTGCACTTACATGTATTGATAGATCTACAATCAGCAGATTCATTCATTCCCCATCTTACCAAGACAAATGAGTTGACCCCAGAGGGGCATGAGGTGCTTCAGGTCCAAGCATGAGGATCAGACGAATATAGTGTCAGGAAGACATTTATATAATTGAACCTTGTCAGACAAATATCAGTAATAGTCACAGTCATAGTTTTTGCAGACTTATGTAATGATATGAATGCATTATATCATTTAGTTATTGTTGAAATGTTTGTTTTTCTCAACGTAGCAAGAGTTGCGTGTAGGCTGTAAGTTGTAAAAATTATGTAATAAATGCAATAAAAAATAAAAAAAACACATTGGAATTCATTTCTATGATTTTCACTAAATTGAGGTATCTAGCAAAGTTGAAATATGGTCGGGTTGACCTAAGGATCACATCTTTAACCTTGAACTTCAACTTCTACTTAAAACTGTATGTATTCATCTTTTTCACAGCAACGCAACAACAACAACACTCCTTTAAAATAATATTAACATTTTGTCATTGTCTTCTGACCAAACCATGTAAAGCTGTTAGCCCCTTTCTTTCACCACTAGGGCCTTTCTAGCCTGGGAACCAGACAAATCTGCGAGCTCATGTTTTATTTGCGCTAGCATATATGTTTGGCACCCTGTTCTGTCCTGTTCTGACAGATTTCCAGCCAACCTGGCCCGGGTCGGGCCAATCACAACTTATCTAATATGGGGCAGGTTTGATACAATGACTGTTCAGAGGAGGGCCCTATGGGAGCACCATTGAGGCATTTTCATAAACAACCAAGATGGCTGCCGCTGACATATCACATTTTTTGTATCTCTGATTGGTTGATGGTCTATCCAATTGCGTCCAGAGGCATTTTGGTCTTCGCTCGTTGATAACGACCCTTGGAAATCGAAAATGAACTGAGATGTTCATTTTCATGTAATACGCATTTCCGAATTGATCTGGCAAGTCAGGCTCGAACCTTTCCACAGACTGCTACACTTCCTCCACTATATTCATTATATCTTATCTCCCATGGTGATGTCCCTTCCTGTTCCTTCTCATTATCCAGTATGACCTTCTTCTTAAACAATGTTAGACACAGAGACAAACATGATTTGTTTACATCAACCAAAACCATATTATCCAACGTCTTTAGTTCTAAGCAGAACTATGTGGTGATAGAAGTGACAGGCGTGATTATTGATTATTAGTGATACAGTGTGTGTGTGTGTGTGTGTGTGTGTGTGTGTGTGGTGTTATTCTCTTACCTGGGGGACACCGGCTGCAGCACCAATCAGACATCGATATTTTCCTAAGGTATTCTCCCTTGGGGTTGAGACATTTCCCACTTGAGATTGGCTGATACGGCAGCACAGAGTCAACCTGCATTTACATAAAGAAACAGAGCAGAGAAATCTATTATGACTTGATTAAGAGTTGCATTACTAGAAACAACTACTAATACATGTTGCACACACACACATCTTGTTAAAGGTATAGAATTATATATTATATTTCTGCACACACGCACGCAGACACAAACACACACACACACACACACACACACACGTACAATGTGGTTAGTATCAGTTCTGTATGAAGTATAATACTAGCAGCAATGCTTTACAATAGCACTTGCAACTGCATGCCTTTTAAACAGGAAATGGGTGTAGCAGCGCGAGTTTGGCCCAAAGTGTTGTTTCTTCAAGGAAATGTTCATAGTCGGACGATAAAGACACACCTCTAGGCAACATTCTTTTCCCCAATAGCTACAGGAAGACCATTCTGTTTCCTTTATTTTTTGGCTGCATTCTTTGTATAATATTTTCACCCTATGAAATGTTAATGGCTTCAGGTTACAAACAATGCACTTAAAGAAAGATGGTCTCGTAATACACCGCTTGCTTATTGCTTTACAAGCTTGCTTTACTAGCTTATTATTATAGGCCTTTTATTAATATTGACCTAATATATTAAAAAAGACATGTTTAAAAATAATAAAACCATTCAAAATGTTGGCAATTGGCTAGGTCGGTGGTTCCCAACCTTTGACTTTTGGTGTACCACTAAATTGTCATCAAGACCTTTCTCACCACCTGATATGCAAACGGTAAAATAAATGATAAATACACATGCAGTGGCTGAGTAAAGAGTGCCAGCGCCCCTTTTATACACAATTAATATTGCAAGAAGGCCATGGCCAGTGGGAAACAGTGGAAAGGAAAAGTCAGCAATGCTGCTCATGCTCCCAGTGTGTTTATTCAGCGAAAAAAAACAACAACATATTGTGGCGAGCAGCACGGGAAGAACAAGACAGGAGCCCAGGGTGAAGTTGTTCACAACTCTCGTGCCCCATACACCGCACGAACCCGAGAGTTGCCTTTATTTAAACACACATGACAATCAAATAACGCACCACCTAACCCACCACCGATTCTCGCCAACCCCACCGTCACCGAGGTGTACTCCCCCATACATCGTTCATTAATTCCCCACATAATGTCGATGCCGCAAAGGATCCTGGGAGGATTCGGACAGTCGCTAGTTGGACCTGTAGCGCTTCCTTTTAAGTTACAAGCCATAATAATACATTTACTGAACAAAATGTATAATATATATATTTTTAATTATCTAAATGTTTTTTTCCGTTATTGTAAATGTGTCCAATTCAAGAAACAAATCCCACGTACAGACCACCACAAGTTGAAAAACACTGGGTTAGGCTATGTTCAGTGAATTATAATATGAGCAGTTCAAGTGTAGCCTATATAAAACCCACAGCATTAGGCAGGAGATTTTATTGCATTTAGGGCTAACTTTACTTGACAAAACAAGTGAAAGTTTCAGGAAATGTTTGAGCATTACTTTTCACACTTTGAGTGTTTTTTAAATTGAATGACAGCTGTTCCCAACAGTTGCGTGCATCCGAACTGTCAAGAGATCTATAAAAACTGGATAAATAGCATACAAACAGTTAATAACGTCCTACCTGATATGTTGTAGCAGACAACAGGACAGCCACTAGCGTTGTTGCGCCCCTCATCTCTCGTCAAGGTAAATTAAACACAGCGATTTGCGTCTGCTCATGTAGTGACGCGCACCGAGTGTGGTTCGGTGAGACTAAACAAGCCACAGGGTCGATTACAGGACGACTACACTAGTATGGCGTGGTTTAGGCTACTGATCAAAGGCCTGCCACTCAGGAAGTTTGCCATTGCAAAAATAAAATAGGCCAAACGGAAACCGAAAGTGCTTTTCCAGAACGTGACCGTTTTACCATGTCGAAATAATGTAACAAAAACAAGCATAGTCAAATTAAACGTAGCTACCACCATGGCATGGCATGGCAAGTTTCAAGTTTCTGATTTTCGCTAATTAGCATATATTTAAGCATATAACACACACACACACACACACACACAAACACACACACATACACGCGCGCGCGCACACACACGCACACTCAGACATACAGAGAGAAACACAGACAGACAGACACACACACACACACACACACACACACACACACACACACACACACACGCACACACACACACTTGATAGAATAATGTTCGCTAATTAGCATATATTGAATTTGCCATAAATAGGCCATTTTTAAGTATATAACTGAGTAAGGCATAGATCATGTGTACGAAATGTTGGGTTATTTGGACTTTTGATTGATTCTGACAACATTTCTGAAGTTTTTCCCAAAATGTCACTGTACAGCAAAATCCTGAAGGACATTATAGGTCCAAGAGGCAAACATTTTCAGCATGCAAAATAAGGCATGTACACCAAGTTTCAGAACTTTTAATCCATCGGGGCGGCCGTGCCGATCATTTTTGTCTTGAACGGAAATTATAGCGCCCCCTATGGGAATTTTGGCACCAAACTTTTTCGAGACCTGCTTACCGGGTATATGTATATATACCCCAAATTGAAAACTTTTGACCAGTCAACCGCTGAAATGTAGGCATTACCAATCCGGAATAATAATAATAGCCAAACTCTAGAATAACAATAGGTATCCAGATACACTGTGAATACCTAATAAGAGAATGATATATGCAATGGAATAAGCTTAAACATAACACCTTTATTGAATTACAACCGGTATGTGTTGGTTTGAATACGTTTTCATCGTTGTCAAGTAACGTTAGGCTATGCTATCAAATTATAGAATAATACAGACATTGCATTTGAGAATGTATCCCAGGATTCTTTATTTGGTCAGATTAGTCCCAGAACACATGTTTTGGGAAACCGATGTATTCTGATATAACCAGAAGTCTGTGGATGACACCAATAAATATGTGTTTTCTCTGTATATTTCAACCGTTTCACCACTCCTTTTAAGGCCATTTCCTATCGGAATCCTTCAAACAAGCAACACAAGGACTGATAAGTATTCAATCTTGAGTAAAAGGTAAGTGACTATTTCTGTTAATTTTACATTTAATATATACTGTGCCGCTATAAAATAACCACATTTTACCACATTTCTGCACTAAATAACGTATATTGGGCTTATATTGTGTGTAGTATTTACTAAATGGACATAAAAAAACGCGGCATGAAGTTAACCTCTCTGTAATTGACAGAGGAAGTGTGTGTTGGCACATATTGGTTTGCCTCCATTGAGTCCAATGCGGGGTTACAGCTACGTGGTGAAAATCATCTACGAAACTCGTGAGTTTCCCTGAGTTGTTGCCGCAAAATGTTTTTAGGGAAGTTTAAAAACAGAAGTGACCGTCTATTTGACTGATTGAGATTGCACATTTCTCATCCAAACTATTCAAAAGTTATCATGAACCATGTTAAACTTAAATTATGCATTTTCAAATATTCAGACACCAATTGTGTTATTCTCAGACACAGAACAACACTAGGGAAAGAGACGGAGGGCCATAAAAAATACTCAATCATATATGGCAAAGGTCATAACATTGGCATTTAACCTTTTTAATTCATAGTTAAAAATGTAAGATCTACACCACATTGTGGATATTTTCAAATTTTTTCACAAAACCTAAACCAGGGTGCTAGTTTGATTGTAAAACAGAATTGAATTGAAGTGATACATTATCTGAAATAAAACATCAAAAGGTAGGAGGGTTGTCAGTACACATGGAAGGATGTGTCGTGCATGTATTTCCCTTTGGGGCAGAGGTGCTGGAAGCTGTATCGAGCCAGTCGTGATACAGCGGCAGTCTGCTCACCACGCCGACAGCCAGACCCCCCTGACAGAGAAAAGTCCTGACAAAAGACATACACTATATCAACTGTGATACTAAATAAAAGATTATACGTTTTGGCCTGTTGGATATGCATGTTGTTAAATGAGATCAGCCAGTAGATTCATTCATTACTTGATCCATTTAATGCCAATAAACAGATTCTACTTTTACGCTACCCTACAAGTAGTAAGTGTACTCCATTAGCCTACGTTATTATTACCATTAGAACAATTATCTAAAAGTATTGTTATGCTTTAACAATAAATAAATAAATCTATCACACTCTCCAACTCCGACCAGGGATCATTGCTCAACGTTTGCGACGTCTTACCATCTCAGTCTGCGAGAGGTCAGGGGTTTTGTTCACGTTAAGACTGCCCCGCAGATCCAGATTGTCGGCCTCTGGTACCGTGGTCTGGCCTGTATTGGCCCAGCCTGACAGACAGTGCTAGGGCATAGCAAAACAACATGTGCCATTAGAATCCATCAAGAACAGGTCAAATTGGTCAAAGTGATAATATGCTTGATCAAGATTGATTGAATAAGTCAAAGCTTTGCAGTGAAGTAATTAGAAACTCCTACAAATAAAATAAAGAAATAATGATAATAATAAAAAAATCACTCACTGATGGTAAGCCCAAACTATCAGATGGATCAAAACTGCGCCGGCGATGGGCTTTATAGTGATACGCTGGCCCGAGTGTGGAGCGTGGGATGCTGACCCTGATAAAAAACAAATAAACAACTTATCAAGGAACAATGTTATTAGATCCATTGGACAACCATAACCATTCAATTATAACTGGATTGGTTTGTTATTTGTGCCAATAGCATTTCAACTTTATAGTCAGAAATCTACATGGATAAGTTCGGAACATGTGCCACCGACAAACAATCGGAATGCTGGAGTGAAAGCAACATTTATGGCGATTTTTGAGAAATTAGGAAATCAACAGGTAATCGTAATTCCCAGGAAAATAATTACCATTGTTCAAAACATTGTCGGGCCTTGCAGCACATAAACAGAAATGGTCGCAAATAGGACAAACTTTTGGCTGTGGATGTGAAGTACGTGAGTGTAAGTTAATGGGTTAAGGTAACTTCCCTTTTGTCAGTTAATATGTATAGAGCACGACGAGGCCAAGGTAAGATATATGTAACTTTAACACACAATGTATATCAGGTGCTAATGTTCAGGGTAACCTTTCAACCATCCCACCAAGCTCATTTACATCATAGTTACCTGACTAACGCAGGCTGGGTGGCGGTGTGGGGAATAGTGGATTTGGGTATTTTGCACACTGGACAACACTCCTGAGGGTCCAGGGGGACCGGGAATAGTCTGCCGTTGATCCTGTAACAGAAAGTACCTGGAGAGAGGTGGGGCGCAAGCACACAGCAGCACAATTAAACTCTGACTCATCGTGAATGAAGGAATGAAGGAACGGATGACTGAAGAAAGTTAGGAAGGAAGGATGGAAGGATCCAATGAGGTAAGGAAGAAAGATAAAGGGAGCCAGGAAGTAGGGAATCCATCGAGTTCCAGCACCCCACTTACATTGATGCGTGTCCGTGCTGCTCTCTGGGTTGTCCCTGTCTGTTAAAAGCAGCTGGGCAGAAGGGCCCTCCTCCAACAATCTATTAATCAGACAAGAAAAGAGAAAATATACAAATGTATTCATCTGTGAAAACTACATTGACCTCAAGAGGCATAATCAGGGACTAGTGCAATCACAGTTCACGCAACTAACCTTACAGGCCGACTAGAGATGCATTCGTCTTTGTTCATGGATCGAAACGTACGCAGGTTATCGAAGAACTCCTCAGAGCGCTCCACCAAAGAACTTTCCGCATCCAGGACTCCTAGGAGGAGAATCATGCATTTGTATGCATATGTGCATGGAGAAGCCAGAGATACCACAGAAGTGATCAAGAGAAGGCCTACCTGCTATCCAATCATATCCAAGTAAAGGTGGCATGTAATGATGACTTTCTGAGTAGGTCAACTCATCCTGTTCTGGAGAATGGAATGTGACCCTAACCTCAGCCGGCCTCTATAAAAACAAAAACAATGCATAGTTTATTTTTAAGTTCTGATGTTATGTTCCGTTTTATTCGATTTTAAGAAAGGGCTATGAAGGTGTGAAAATGTCTCAAGTGGCTATGTCAGATGTCTAAAGCACCATCTAGTGGTACAAAAGTACAACCAAACAAAAAAGTTTGTACTCACCCGTTCCATGTCTCTATCGTGACGAACGGGCATAGCAAACGGGCTCCGTATTTCTCGTGGTGGTGGTTTATTGACTGACAAAATAGCAGAATTGTCATTATCTTGTCCATTTAGAGACACGGGTGGACAATTTACAGTTGACTAAATTCATGGTCAGTTCATAAAATCATCAAAACATTTCACATAATTTTAACTATGACCCGTTCCTGCTATTTGCATGTATCTCTGTAAATCGATGATTAATCTGGAGGAGAGGGCGGTGTCTCCATCCATGTCCTCACCTTCTCTGCTTTTCGACGCCATGGTTCGACTTGAAGTCAGGTCCGCCGCGAAACTTACGGCATGTTTAGTGGGATTCGTTCTTATAGGTCTACGAGTCCCCTCAGTAAAGCCAACAGCATTTGCATGTTCTCCATGTCCATGGTCTATACAGCCAGTATGATGGGTGTTGCCAACTTGCTGCAAACGTTCGCTTTGCTGCCTCAACTCGTTCAACAGACTATTATGTTCTCGAAACGCAGTCAGTCGATCTGTTGAGGACATAATGCCTTTAATTAACCACAATCGTATACGGACTAGTTTCGAAGGAGCAAAGTAACAGAAATATGAATTGTGGTATATGTAATTTAAAAGAGAAGGGACTTCCTCAGTTCCATAACAACGCAAGGACAACATTGATGTGATTGGCCAGATGACGAGATGTACCCATAGTGCAACACCGCCGTCATATATTTTAAAGTGGTAGATTCCGGCTGATTGTGAAGTTGGACGTGTGGTTGTAAAACGTTGTTTATTAACCACGGCCCATGTTTAATCGTAAACAATGGATAAAAATGTATTCCACCGATCGTTTGAACTCAATTATTTCGACACTGTCTAATTTAGTAGCTAGTGCTTTCTATACACGTGTTTACCTAAGTACACATCGCAATTTATATCATAGTACTATACTGAAGACAAAGCAAAAAACAAAACAAATAATGTAATTGGTTGCTCAATATATAGATATATATATATATGCGAGATATAACAGTTATATCAATGTGACGTTTTTATTTTGACAAAGTCCTTTGAATTTACAGGAAATTAAATGAACCGCAGAGGGCGCCGTTCACGCAAGACTTTGTGAAAGTCCAACCTCTGGTAAGATTTCGCCTCTTTGATTGACTGAAAGAAAGTCAGTTAGAAAACTTATAAGCAATAAACCCTTTTCAGAGGTCTCATCGTAGGACAAACACAGGTGTCGCTCATAACCCTAATTATGAGCGACACCTACTTTTATGTACCAGGGCACATGGTCAATGGACAATGAAAGTGTGAGTGACACCTGTGTTTATACGATGATGCCTCTGAAAAGGGTCTGGATAGATTGGCTGGCACCAGCCAGGTAGCAGTATCAATTAGGTTTTTAGATGGAGATGCTTATTGACCTACATTATAACCTACTGTAGGCCTATAATAGATGGCTATAAATTGTACACATTAATATCGGTTAAGTGAACATAAAAAAAAGCATCCAGCATGATCTGTTAGATCAACATCATTCCCCCTCAATAAAGAAATAGAAAGAGACAGGTAGGCAAACAGTCACTGTTTTCTAGCAATTCAAAGTTAGAGCTGCTGGTTTGTGTTTTTGTTTCTGATGAGTAAAGACATCACACTCTAAACATACATAGTTGTCATACTGCCAGTTACCACTCTCAATCGAGGGGGATGAACAAAAACAACCATGGAAGGCTAAGTCAGTGGGTTGTAAGTTTAAAGTGCATTGCATTTGAAAGAATTGGTCCTATCATTGATATTGTGATACTGTGCAGTAACTTCTGTTGACATTAAAACAAACTCAGATGATTTAAAGTAGGATTTATATTAATCAGGTGTTCATGGTCAGCGGTATGATTGTAAAACTATTATTATTTTAAGCTATGCTAGCCTTTATCAATTTATCAATGTATCACATAATACATTGATAAATAAAAGCAAATTAAAACCTGTGCAAATCCTTTAGGGTGTATTTTACTTTTACAGTGCAGTTGACACTTGAGTAACAACTGTAAGAATACAATAATCGTATATAAATCCAAGGCAGCATTGCAGGTTGAGAAACCTGAATCCCCTTTATAAAAATACAGTACAGCCTACAGTAGCAACAAAACAGTAATGTACTGTGCACAACTTTTGTTGCTATGATTAGTCGGTTGCCATTTTGTCATTCACCACAGGATTCTAAGATCCGATGCGACTTTAAGACAATGCACACATAAGTAGGCCTATGCTGCACGCTCTGCTGTGCCGGTAGATAAGCCTTATAGTTTATCTAAAATTAAACCTGTCCGTCCGCGGCGCCACTAATCATAGCCCTGCAGGTGGCGGTGGGTCACGCTCTATAATGATATGCATGGTCTCCTGTCGAGCGATTGGTGTGGTGGAGCCGCGGGGGCGAGCGGCTGCTCTGTATTCCAGTCACGTCACATTTGCATGGCGAGCTGTACGAGCCAGTTCGCTGTGATTAGCTGACCGCAGTTGTGCCCCATTATCATTAAATGGTGACAGTCATGAAGCCATATACTCCTCTCTGTCTGCGTAATTACTCAGCCACTGTTGGGGCTCCAGGCAATTACAGCATGCTGCCGGAATGCCTCATTGTTTATTAAGGCACCGATAACCAGGAGCACAATAACAAAAACATAAGAAAGTGCATTGCTTTTACGATTTACAAACGTGTCATTATGGGCCCGCTCAAAACCCAACGTTGTTGTTTCGTTTTTTTCAGTCAAGGTTTATCTTCCCATGTCACCATAGTTATGGGAATATGCACATGGTGCAGGGTGATAATCTCTTGTGGAGCCTGAGAGCTACAACTTTGATAGCAGTATTAATGGGGGTGGATATGGTGGGAAGAGCTAGGGTATGACGAGAAGAACTAGATTCAGCACCAGGACCAGTACCAGTACAGGTAGATGCCTATCTCTATGCTTGACCTTACCTGTAGAGGGCAGCATTTATCTATACAAACTACTTGGGTGAGATATTATCAAAGTGTGATTCCATCATTAAAGACTATATCTTATTTCCTGCGAAGGAAGCATAATCACACTTGCGATGAAGTGCCACTTGATATTTACATTCAACAAAAAGGTTGGAGTCCCAAAACACCCATATAAAATCCCATACAAAAAAAAGCAAGAGCACCATGAAGTCCCACTGATATTATTTTTTGTTCAATGTAATCCATAAAATTATCTCAGCAAGAGAACGTGCCCAAGGTCCAAGGGAATGAGCGAAGGAATCTCCATTAAAAGAAACAACATACGCAGAGTGCATGCGAGGAGTCGAAACCATAGCCTCTTTATCTGACCTCATGCTCGGTGCTCTGTGGCATCTCCTCGCAAGGTAACTGTTGTCACAGCGGGGTATGAGATCATGGCACCACATTGCTGACATCGGCGAAGGAAAATAACCCGTAGCAAAATAATACGACCCTCGCGCTCCGCGTTTTGCAGGCCCTTACGCGTGCATCATGTACACGCGTACAGTCAAAACAACCACAAAAAGGTCTGTTCGTCTTTTAAGTCTTTGTGACCAGGATTAAAAGGTTGTACTTTGATTTAAAAGAACATACAAATAAAATCCTCCCCAAATAAGTGCAGATCGGATAACATTGCGGCAAAAGCATAGCAGCAGTGGAACAAGATGAGAGATAGCAGAGGGCGATA
>OOFG01013029.1:3537-27468 GCA_900323295.1 Molva molva
CCCCCACGAGTCAATCCATACAGGGATTAATAAAAAGTAATTCACTATCATAACAGTGCTTACCTAATTCCAACCCTAAAATGAGCATGTAGCAACAAGTGATGTATTTTATAACTGTGCACGTGCACCTGCATTGCAATAGCAATCTTTTTCACCATATGTTATCAATATCTATGCTATAGGTAATAAAAGCTGAGACTCCACTTATTCCATAAAACTGTGTGACAGAAACTTGCGAACGGCGGCCACCAAACATCAAGAACTGGATGTTTTTTTCGGGTAACAACCAAAATTGTCTTGCCTTTGTTGTTTTTGTCAAAGTTGTGTTTGATCGCATAAAACCACCATCACGAGACAATCCAGTTGCAAAGGAGCATAAAACCAGCTGTAAAAAGTTGTCTGCCTCACCCAGGCTTTATCTCCCCTCCTTGCTCCAATAAGGTGCAGCTGGCTCTCTTGGCCAGGCCTCTGAGCCTGTAGGTGGCGACAAATGTACTGGGAAAGAAAATGTGAATTCGGCTTCTACAGGTCAAAATGTAACACTTGGTTCTCACGGAGACTCTGCCTACTCTACTAAAACCTATCTTTCCACTACGTTACTTTATTGGCATCAACTCTTCACCCAGGTATTCATCAGACTTTCTGCTAATATGGCCCTATAAGGCTGAAGGGCTGCCAGCTGATAATGAAATATGTGGTATTCACTCTGAAACATTTATTTTAAACCTGCCATTTATGCTGTGCTCTTGCTTCACTTGTAAGCCTACAACAATCACGCAGGAAATATATTTAATTTGGTATCATGACATATTTACATTTAGGGCATTTAGCAGATGCTTTTATCCAAAGCGACTTACAACCATTCATACACACATTCACACACTGACGGCGGTGTCAACCATGCAAAGCGACAACCAGCTCGTCGGAAGCAGTTAGGGTTAGGCCCTTAGCAGTTCAGTCGCTTTAGCCACCCATGCCGGCTTCTCCTCCTCTGAGGGGACCCTCACCGAAGCCCTTACAGCAGGTGAGCTCTCCTTTTGGCAGAACCCAGCACCCCACCCCATACCATCTCCCTCTCTACCGCCATCTCCAAGGCCGCCTGCAAAGTCTGTGGATGCTTCAGTGGGGAAGAGCGCTCTGATGAACTGGTCCCATGCCAGCTCGCTCTGCACACCTGGGTCCATGTGGGCATACGCCCGCCGAGTCAGGCTCTCAAAGTCATTGGCCAATGCCTGCAGCGGCTCCCCAGACTACCTGCACCGATTGCTCAGTTCGTTACGCAGAAGCCCAGGCTGTAGATACTGTCCAAACCGCCTCTGAAGGGCCCCCACTAAAGCCCCATAGCTTTGTCTACCCTCTGGGCTAAGCAGCAGAAGGCAGTACAAAGCATCGTCCGTGAGGCACAAAGCCAGCTGCAGCGCATTAGCCTCCACCGACCACCCCTCTGCATGGGCTAATAGTTCAAATTGGGCATGGAGCCTCCCACTCCGCCCTGCCGGAGAACTTCATGGTCTTCACCGCTGTGACAGCTACAGGGTGATGGGTGCCGCCATATTTGTTTACCTCCTGAACCTCGACCTGTGACCCACATCACGCGGGAGGAAAAACCCCAAAAACGTCATACTCGGGTGCAACTTTTACATTTTAACACAATGTATGACGACCGGATGCAGACACAGGGCTGGACAATATGGTTAAGATAGCGGTATTTGCGAAACTATAGCCTTACTATAGTTTGATATAGTATATGCTACCTTACTGGTGGCATATCACATTCACTGCCAGTAATCGCGAGCAAAAATGACATGCGTGCGCCACAATTAACACGTCCGTGCACACATTATTGCGAGCAATTTTACTGCACTCGCGCATAGTATTTCTCTGCTCGCGAGATCAATAATGGAGCCTGCGAGGACGAAACATTAATTGCCCGCGGACGTAGGGAAGCAGCACACAACTGACGCCCCTCGAGCACAAATTCAGTTTTATTTAGTTAAAACAATACAGCAAAATAACTTTGAATTATATTCAAACTTCAATAGAACACACTAGTAGGTAGTAGCGCTTGTATAGGCTAACTCAATACTTTAATTGGAGAGGCAGACTATGAGGAGGAACATTCAAATTTGGGCCCCTGTCATGCATCTGTTTGGGGCGGTTATTTCCTGTAAAATAAAGCATTTTAATCATAGTAAAATCTAAAAGAAAATTTATAAAAGTGTGTAAATCTGAATGTACAACAGTATTTGTGCCCATAAAACAAATATGAAATCATATGCATAAGAACAAAATATTTGCTTACAAATATGAATATAAACTAATGTCTGGCAATAAGTGGTTAGAATTTACAAAGTCAGGAAAATATATCACATCTTATGTTGTTTTACACTGATGAAAACAAAAATTACGCTTTACTTTCCTCATTTGTTGTCTTAAGTGTTTCTGGTTAGTGATAAATGGGTAACAATTTTTAATATAAAATATAAAAAATAAAAAATGCTTGGGCAGTGTCAGGATGATTACTATCCAGTAATACACAAAACATACTAAAGGCAACTGATAAACTATCAAATACTTCAGATGAGATTTCACATCTCACACACCATCGAATATTCATATAATGTATATAATAGCAATAAACTTGTCAATGTATTAATCCTAGAGTTAAGAAAAATAACAACTTTGTTATACCCATTCAGTTCTATCAATTAGTGTTTAGATGGAACATTATTTCCTATAGACAAACATTCGTTTGATGCGTCATGATTTTTAGACTACTCAATTATTCCCCGCCCTACCTCTACGTGCTCCTAAGCTTCCTGACTTTTGCAAGCTTGTTCGTCTCTTCTTAGCCTCGTACTCTGCAGGGTCAAAATCCGAGTCACTGTCAAAATCTTCCTCTGCAGTCTCGAAGGTCTTTGGTCTCTGGCTGGTCTTCCGCCTGCTCTTCCTCACCCCCGTGCTTTCCTTTGCCTCGTCATCTTCTGCCAGTTCAGAGATTGGATCGCTGTCACTCCAATCACTTTCAATGCTTTTAGAAGAGGCTCTCTTCAAATGGCCCTCCTCTGCTGGCTCAGCTGCTGTGATTTGGTCCAGGGCCTTCCATCGCACAGCAGGAATTGAGTTTGTCTCCCCCATTGCTGCATTTCTCTTGGGCCTTCCTATGGGTCTACCCATCGACCTTTCCCGTATCTTCTTGATACGCTTTATTGGTTCTTCTTGGAGTTTGGGGTGTTGATCGATAACAACCTCTCCTGTACCCTCAGTGTCTCCGTTGCTCATCTCCTCATTCATTTCTTCTATCCTGGCTGGGGGTTGTTCCATCTTTTCCTTTGTGTGTTCCCTAGGCCCGGAGTCAGAAGCTTCTTTATGGTACCGCATGACATGACTCTTGAGGCTCACATTATGATTAAAGCTCTTGTCACAGTGCTGGCATTGGTAGGGCTTCTCACCGGTGTGCAGGCGCAGGTGGGATTTAAGGTGGCCCGGCTGGTTGAAGGAGCGACTGCAGAACTTGCACACAAACTGTTTCACGCCGGTGTGCACCACGATGTGTCGCCTCATGACGTAAGCACGCGTGAAGACCAAAGCACAATGGGGACATGAAACATTGCTGCTGCCCCTGTGTTCTTTCAAATGGGAATTGCGCACACGGAGCTTTGAAAACGTCTTTACACAATCAGGGCATTTATAGGGCTTTTCAGTATAGATGTGGGCTCTCTGATGGGCGAGTTTATCAAGTCTCGTTCTAAAGGGTGCCCAACAGAACTTGCATAAGTGCTGGTAGTCTTCCTCGTGGATTCTGCTATGCCTTTTTAGGCACCCCTTGTTTTTGCACCTCTTGCCACAAATATTGCATGGAAATGGCTTGATTTTGTACTCACAAGTGTGAGTCTTGCCCACATAGAAAAAATTGCCGCAATCGGGGCAAAGTTCACGGGCCTTTCTATGCACTTCATTCCATTCATCTTTCTCCAAGTGTCCAGAATCAGAGAGCTCAGACCCAGAAAGGGCATCCTTTGCCCATTCCGGATCTGAGTCATCAAGCTCCTCAGCCGATTCTGTTTCCTCATTATCCTCTTCTTCTTCCTCCTCCTCTTCTTCTTCTTCCCCTCCTCCTCCCGTTTCTTGATTTGAACAATCGCTGTCTTCATCAGTAGCGAAGGTAATCTCTGATATATCAAAGGTTATTCCAGTGCAGCCCTCTTCGTAAGACTGCAAGACATAGATTAGGAATGTTAGCAATGTATCGATATCATTCACATAGATAAAGCCTAACAATTAAAAGGAAATAGCTGCATTGGATATGAACACCAACAGAGGGATGGACTCTGTGTAGTAGTATTTTAAAGTATTGCAAAAACAATGATGAAATGTTCAGGAAAGGGGGAAGTGGGAATATTGGAATATTTTACACTTGTAGACTATACCATATTTGATTGGTTAACCTATCACTAACTCAATCAGTATGCAGACTTTACTTTGCACAATCAGAAAATGGCAGAGACCAAGTGCTGAATGGCAATTTTGAAATTGTATGAAACATCACATGGAATGTGAAAACTAAAATCAAAGACAGGGGCTGCTTTAACAACAGAGGAGCTTACCTCCTTAAGCACTGATGTGTATGCACTGTTAGAGTGCATCTGATGACTAAATGAGCCTAAACTATGGAAGTTTTTATTGGACTTTATTATGCCTAACCCACAGAAGACATTCACGTTTCGTACCGCGATCACATATGCACATATCGCCCTCTATAGGTGTATGCTATGTACGCAGACAGATTTTACAGATCAGCTGCGGTAAACATTGGACAAAACTCGACGAGATCCACAAATGCGTATAGACGAGTTCACATGTCGTAATCTGTTCTGAAAGTGAGTGTGGATAGTAATTTACTAAACACAAGTAATCTATATGTATTTGTGCATCGTGACATATTCGTGTGGATATCCTTTTACAAAGGACAAGTAAACAATATTTGTGGTTTGTGGTGCACGTAATGTGAATTGTCTTCTGTGAGTTACAACTCACTTCCTTTTACATGCATGTTGCCATCTACAGGTGTATGCTATGTACACGTCCAGATTTTGCAGACCTTTTAAATTTACGGATCAGCTGCGGTACACATTGGACAAAACTCGACGAGATCCACAAATGCGTATAGAGGAGTTCACATGTCGTAATCTGTTCTGAAAGTAAGTTTGGATATAATTTTAAAAGACAAGTTAAAAATGCGTATTTTTTTATCTTGATTGCAAAGCACAAGTGAAAAATTCTTGTGGATTGCGGTACACGCAACGTGACGTCTTGCGCATTCACATTTTACAGCTCAACAGTGGGACAGATTGGACAAAAATCCACAAGGAAAATTTAGCAACTCACAAGAGCCATGCGATCCACAAATGTGTAAAAGTGAGTGTGGATTAAATTTTATGAGACAGGCGGAAATTTTGTATTTGTGGATCGCTAAATATCCGTGTGGATATCATTTTACGAGGCACAACTACCAAACATTTGTGGATCGCGGTACACGAAACGTGAATCGTCTTCTGTGGATTGCGCATTATAAAGTCCAATAAAAACGTCCATAGTAAACAGGCCTTAGAGAATACCAGTAAAGGAGATGACTAATTGACAACTCCTTCTATAAAGATATACAGCATAATTCTATGGATGCATTTGAGGCTTTTTGGATTTTAATTAAAGGAGAATCATAGGAAAATAATCAGACAAAATATTGATAATAGTCGGGAAGCCCGGTAGTATTGTCTCAAGTCTGGTAGCCCTAAGCCACCAATTGTTTTGTTAATTTCATGATTTTGTTTATATTCTTGTTTTTTTACCATGCCATTGGAATCTTGAAATGATGAGGTCAGGAATTGGTACAGGCAAGTTTGAAATGGAAATCAAAGTCTTTTCTATTAGTGATAGAGGTCACCTCTGCGCTCCTCTGAAAATTGCATTGATTAGGTTCTTGTTATTCATTTTGTATAGGTTGTTGCGGGAAGAAGGGATGGTGATCTATGGTGGTGATGGTGGTCTAGACATGTTATTCCTTTCTCGGAATATTTGAAATTTGAGAGACAAGGTATTGCATTAGGGCTGAATCCATTCATTGCATATGCTACGAGTTTACTTGCATGTATTTTATAGCCAGAGAACATCCGTTATGATTTTATACTCAGGAAACTGAATTATGCAAGTTGGAAATAAATAACAATATAAATTGTCTGCCTATAAAAGTAATTTTATGTTCTTCGTCAATTTTTACTGTCTTTAATATTCAGATAGGACCTTATTATATAATTCAATGCTAACGGCAAAGTTTTTTTTACAATTTACTAAGAAAAGAGGTGCTTTAAACAAAATTGATTGTTTAAAGTGCCCTGTGTGATTTATCACACTTGGGTTTTATTTGAGAATTCTGATACTAGGCTTATTAGCAATCTGGAACAAAAATACTTGAATTGGCTTACAGATGATACATCTGGTGATTACATACCATGTTGGTTGTCGTGGTGATCTCTGAGACACCCGTCAGCTGAGGATCCCCAGCCATTGGGGAGTTAGCCTGGGTCTCCTGGTCACATTGAAGGTCCCCCCGTTTTTCGACGTGTATCGCATCATCAGGGCGTTTCTCCAACTTACGGCTGCAACAACATTGAAAAATATTTATTATTTTGGCTCAAGTGATGTTCAAAAATAATTCACCCAAGATCTCATCCTATTATCTTGAGAAGTGTGTGGGTTGGTGTGTTGTCCTCTATACTCGTATGTATGTATGTCGTGTGATCCCTACTACCGTGTCACTACCAGTACTTCGATGCTACACGCGCATGAGGGCTGGCCCCGCAAGGACTCCCCCAACGCAGCTCCACCTGTTCCCGCATTGGAGGATGACAGCGCATGGATGGTGTTTTATATATTCCTTGGATTAATTTTATTTGCAAGTGGTGTGTTAAAAGATTTATCCACATTTTTTTTCCTCTTCTTTTATTTGCATGGTTGATTTTTTTTGTTTTGAGAATACACAACTAATTTAGACAGACTGACAGACATAAGTTTACTCTCAAGCTGCGTCTTGCATTTGGAAGATGTATCAAAGTATTTATCAAGTCCCATAGGCCTATTTGTTCTGATAACAACTATAAGTCAAGCGATGTTGCCTATAAAGCCTACCGAGTTAAGTAGATATAATGCCCAAGACTGAACGGCTGTAGTGTTTTTTGTTTGAGGGGTTACTCAAGGAAAGCCCTAAATTGTTTAGTAGGAGATAAGGTAGAGTATAATATATGTGTGAAACATTGAACAATGTATTACACACATTTCCCCGAGTGTCACATGATGTCCTGCACTGTTATATAAATGACAGCTAATAACGAGCGAGCAGATTAGAACTCCACATTTTTATATATACATTGTAACATTTGAGAGACATTCATTTGAGGGACAAGACAACACCGGTAGTCCTATTATAATTCTATGAAAGATCTAATAATAACAAGTCATGCAGTTGTAGAACTATACTCTGCTCGTTTGGCTAGGTTTGTCTGACACAAGAACACACACAATTAGTTTATACGCTATATTGTACAATTTGAGAGACATTCGGTTGAGAGACAAGGCAACACTGGTAGGCCTATTATAATTATATGAACAAACCAATATTAACGAATAAAACAGTTGAGAAATCCACTCTGCAAATATAAGGATGTGTGTCAGACAGACACAATACACACAATTATATCTGCAATGATGAATAAATGCTTTTGAATAAAACATTTGAGAGACCTATTTGCTTGAGAGAAAATTACTTTATTTGGTATAGGCCTTCTTAACCTCTTAACCATCCCTAGGCCTTTTTCTCAGGTTTTTTCAGAAAAGAACAAACACGAAGTGGAGTATATCTCCACAGCTACAATGGCTACAATACGTCATCTTGGAACCAAAAGAAATATAACGCCTGTGAGATTGTTTTGCAAGTAAAATAATCAATGTTGATACAACTGGGTCAGAGTGAATATAGCTAGAACACAGCATAAGTGGAAGATTTAATTTCCGCCTGAAATAAATGTCATGTTTTAGAGCGAATACCACCTAGTGCATTATCAGTTGGTAGCCCTATACTACTATAGGGGCATAGCATAATACCTGATGAGTACCTGGGTCAATATTTGACGCCAATGAAGTGACGTAGAGCAAAGAGGATAAGAGGTTTTAGTAGAGGTAGGTTTAGTCAGTCTGCAAAAATGTGATAAGACACAAACAGGTGGATATCTTGAGAACCCGTTGTTCAATTTTTGACCCCTCTATTGAAAGGCTCAACGCTGTCTACCCGCTAACCGACCCTGAAGATCTAAGTGTCACCCTTAGGGCGGAACCCGATGAAGTCGCGAGGGACAACTCTGACTCAGGAGACGAGTCCATTAGCCTCGGCTTTGAGGATGACGGCGATGAGCTATTTATCCTCCCGCCGGCGTGGCGTGCAGTGGCTCTCCAAGCCCGACTGCCGGCATAGACCGATGTCTGCAATAGACATCGTGCTACACTACACTAGTCAGGACTGGTGTAGTGTAAAATTGCTCCTGGGGACAGTGCAGGGGGTGTGTCCCATAGTGAGATACCTCTGAACTGGGGTTAATTTCTTAACCTAAAGTTCTGATTGAAGTCAATTTACCTAGTTCCTCTAAAACCCGCTCTTAGCTATTATACATTGATTGGCAAACCTGTGTGTAATTGCAAAATGGTGCCCAGACACTGGACTATCCGTTTAGGGTGGTTGTATGCCATCAAACACAACTTTGATGACAAATATAACAAAGGCAAGATATCATTTTTTTGTTCTTGATAGTATTAGCTCTAGCAGCTAGGGCTGTGCGATATGGACAAAATCTTCTATCACAATATGGGTAATTTCATATCTCGATAACGATATAGTACGTTTTCTGTAAATTCGATGAAAATGTCTACCCAAAATAACCACATGCCTCATGACTACTTTTTGATAATCCTATCAACTAAATACTAATGAAAGGCACATTCTCTTTTCTCCTTTTATTTTGAAGTGACATTGAGCAGAACTGTCACAAATGAAAAAAATTAAAGTAAAGTAAACAACACTGTTTCAAGTTTCAGAAATATCCAATAGTGCAGCTAATAAACAAAATAAGTATATGAATATAAAAGTAAACATCACTCCGTTTTTAGAAATCTCCAGTACTGCAGCCAGTAAACAAAATAAGTACAATATCAATATAAAATATCCAAAAACAAATATACAAACAGTTTCAAGTTTCACAAATCTCCAATGGACAGCCAATAAACAGAAGTACTCGGCGTAACACAGCTCGTCCACAGATCCGTTGTTAAAGTGTATGTGAAACCCCTGTTTCAGCTTGAATTCAAACACAGATTTTTTTTCAAGTGTTTTGGGCTGAGCGTTCTAGGAAGGAGGGGGGCGTGTTACGACCCACGACTACTTTTTTAGTACCATCGTTGTGTATGAGTGTTATAATGAGCGATGTTGTATTTGAAATGTGCCACACCGTGTGGTTATACTGAACTTAAGGAGCCAGTGGACGCAAAACCTTTTTTTTTTTTCTACTTATATTCTACAATATTTCTTATATGAGCATCAACATTTTATCACTGTAACTAAAATTACACTGTGATTTAGGAAAAAAAGGGGTACAAATCCTATGTTTTTGCCCTTCTCCCCAAAACACTATGTGAACGTTGGAGGCAGGTCTGAGTGCCTCGGAAAAGGCACTCAGACATCACAAAAAGAACGGCAGCTGCGTTCAATTCTTCAATTTTGCGTAGGCTAATCCTGCAGAACACAGGATTTTAGTGTTGATAGTCTAGTAGGTGGGATTGTAAAACATACCTTTGCACCTAAGCGGTTAGAGGCATTGATCTATGATATTATCAGTGGGGTGTAGGATGAATCAGCGGAGTGGTCGTATATTTTTAATTGTATATCGCCTCGTCAAACATTGATATAAATATTCATACATATTTGTCAAAGGAATACATGAAAAAAATAATGATTGCATTTTTACAATAGCCCTCATCTTAAATAAAATTACATTGTGAATACCAGTCCCGAATACCGTCTCCGTCCTGCTAATCCGTAGCCTCTGTCCCATGGGCTGAATCTGGAGCCAACGGAGCTAATGGCTCAAAACAGGTATGGTTGTGGACCTACTTGATCCTGTGTTTCGCAGACAGATGAAGGAGATTGCGGGGGAAAGAGAAAGACTCCTCTGTAGACATGGAGTGCCTAGACTGTGTCGCTCCCCGTGACATTGCTCATTATGATTCCACTGATACGATATTGCTCAACGACGAGTAGGCTGCTAGAGAGTTAGCTAAGTAAAGTCGTAAAAAACACACACACACACACACACACACACACATAAAAAACTGTCAAAGTTACCGTGGGCCGTTACCATGGGAAACAAATCTGAAGCCCCTTTCACACATGCAGTCTTACACTGCAAAGTTCCGGAAGATTTCCTGTATGGGGTTACATTTCTGGTCCAGCTGATTTCCAGATCACTGCCTGTATGGCTGTGTTGTGAACGAAAGCAGCCACATGGCCGGGTAGAGGCACCTAATGGTTACGTCGTCTGACGTAAGACGTGAGCACGTAGAGTGAGCGAACAAATCATAAATAAGGGAGCTCCTCTCTGTCCGCGGGTTTTAAGGCACCTGGCATCCATAAGAAAGAAAGTCCAATCAGTGTTAATCTGGGCAATACTATGCCATGTGAGAACGGGCGCAAGACAGAAATGTTTCTGAACGTAGCTGCATGTGTGAATAGTGTAATCACTAACGGGGCCTGCAATGTAATCCCAGTAATTTACCAGGAACTATGTGTGAAAGGGGCTCAAGACTCATGAAACCCCTCCCCCCTCCTTCTCACGAATAATAGAACTCTAAGCCCAAAACATCTAATTCCAGCTGAGAGCCAGTGGGTTCACTGGCTCATTAACCCTCACTCGGACACACCGAGTGAGGGTCAGACATCCATATACACCGTAGCATTATACGGAGAAGCCCAACCCAGCCCTCTCTCGGACAGGATCATCAAAATCAACTGGCTGTCCAGAATGAGCTTCACATATCCGCACACCAGGACTTTCAAACTCCTTTGAGATTTGCTTTTCTTTACATTGCTTCCCTTGAATGCAGATCGCATCTTTTGACTCTTGTTTTGTCTCGGACTGTTGCGGGGACTTTCATTCTGTGTCGCACTCCTCCATTTTTGTTTTTGTATTGACGAGCCTGTGTAGTGAACGTAAAGCAGGGTCAGAATGACGTAAAATACTGCCGTGAAGTGAAATAGCGATAGGAACGATAGAGGGAAATATCGTTTGATAGACATTTTTCTCTCGTCCCCTGATATATATCGTCATATCGAACTCCCCTACTAGCAGCCTATAATAGCGGTTATTCTATAACTTCCATTCTACTACGTGAAGCGTAGACATATAAATGAAGGAAACTTAATGCCGGATAAATGGCTTATTACCCAGTTAAATAAATAATTAAGCTTCCAACGCTTACGGTCCAAACCGTAAGCGATGGAAATAATATAACCAATAAACAAATGATATCGGTTCGATCCCTAACCCCCCGCAGGCCTGAGTCAATGCTCGGGACGGTGTGGTCCATAGCAAACAACCCTTCGCTCCACCCAAACAGGGTAAGCCTACTTTACAGGTGACGTTGCACCAGGTGATGGATGTTCACCGGTGGTTGCGATCTGTTTCCGGAGCACCCGTTACGATTCTCGTTCCAATTCACCAGACCAGTTATCCAATTAAATGTTCAAAAGAAGGAGCTAAACATATATAAAATCAGAAACTTGTCCAGTTCACTACATTTATCTAAACAATAATAATCCTTCATTATCAATTCCTACTTGCTCATATATCCAAGCTTCAATCCAAAACCCCATATGATCTGCCGCCAGTTGATGACACGATATCTATTGGTGGCAAGACAGTTCTTCATACCACAAGAAGAGCAATCGGTCTCACTGTCTCTCTTTCTCTAACATCCTTCCCAACAATCAGCGCACCTGCCATCTCAACACTCACCCAATCACACACGCGGAAAGGATCATCAGCATCAACTAATAAGAACCTTTATATAATTTGCTACATCCAACACATAACATAGAAGGTAATATGGCGAAACAAAAAGGCATAGTACATATATAGCGGGGCTAAATTCTCCCCGTTCTAATTGTCTGATGGTCCCCAACAGACTAACAATCACCCTATTATTCAATTGTCATGGGCTGTTCCCTGGACCTAACTGGCGTATCATATGTTAACCTAACAATAGTTTCACTGACCTTTTAGGTCTGTCTATGCTAGTGTGAGCACAGAGTTCAGAGGAAACTGGGTCACTGTTTGTACCAAGAGCAGATTCTGCATAATCTTGAGCAGTAATATTCTACTCAAACTTTAAGATACAGACTGTGTCGCAGGCCTTCTTTTTATACATTTCTTCCATGGGATTTGATAGGATCTGGTTGGTTGTTCATGAATGTCCTGTTCATAAGTCTATGGAGATCGAATGTTCAGATGTGATAACGCGAGTGATTGCGCCTTCTCTGGGTTTCAGACCGAGTTTTGGGCCTAACCTGAGATTCTTTAGGTCCCCCCTCCTGCATCATTCACACCAGTTGCCCAATTGGCAAAAGTTGACTACGGTGGATGGTTTTGTTGCCTTTTTTACATTCTCAGGGTGTACTTTAAAAACAGGCAAGTTGGGTAATTCATCTACAACGACACACGGGACTGAGCTCCAGCGGCTCTCAAACTTGTGTTTGGAGAGCCTCGTATGAGGCTAGGGTAGGTGAGGCCTCATACTACTCTTCCTCGTCAAATTTCACTGAGAAGTTCTAGGAAAGTGGGCGGGTTGAAGTGTAATTTCCCTTAACCGAAGCTGTTCCAACATTAGGTCTGTAGCTACAGCACCACAGAGTAACTGCGCAACTCAAGCCCTATCTATCGGAGATGTCGACAGCACTACTCTCTGCACTACTCTGGTTAAGGTTATAACCTGTGCAGAAAATCTGACATTAAAGGTCCAGTGTATAAAAATGAGGTGGCCACTAGCGGCGAGTTTGCAGATTGCAAGCAACTGAATCCCCCCCTTCACCCCTCACTTTCCAACGACTACGGTGGCCTGTACTGGCCTGTATTATGTAAGGTGCCAGTAGGTACTTCCAAAATGATGTTCTCGTCTACGACAGCATCGATTCGCCATGTGATGAGGTTCTTTGATAGATTTATGAATTGTATTTAGTAATTTAGTCTGGCAAATGTAAAACTATAGGTCATTGCTTACAAGTAAAGGTCCTTTTTATATTGAACGCGGTTGTTCATTGCGTTTTTTCACACTTCAATAAATTTATAACAAATCATGGAGCTGAATGGGACTGTACACATACGCTGCATTTACCATTTTGTGAAAAGGGGACTTTGATTTGCACCAGTGCAATGTTTTTACGGCTTTTTAGCCTGCAAATAAATCAGTTTAACCAATCACACTATGGAATCTTGTAATAGTTAACATGGACACTGTACATGTTTTAGGATATGGTGGAGGTAACAGCGTTCTAAATGTCTCACACACAGTCCTCTTATTGCATCCATAGTGCAAAACTAAATTTACAGACCTCTAATTATCGCTATCTGTTATATGTATTGGTCATTCATCTCGCTAGCAGTTGGCGCAACAAGTCAATGTTTACATTGCGGTAACAGTTACGTGAATATAGGTAATGCCACAGTGTTTGTGTGAAGATGTGCAGAGCTTCTGGCCAGGGGTTGATTTTGATTTCTGCATTCGAGAGGGTTATGTAAATAGTATAACGGCACAGTGTGTTGCACATTTCATATACAACATCGCTAATTATAAGGCTCCTACACAACGACTGTACTAAAAAAAGAATCACAAATAGGTCGTAGCTATGGAGATAACTCCTTCCTACAAGTCTTAGCCCAAAGCGCATTTTCTTAAAAATGTGTTCTCTCTAGAGCCGTTTGTACGTTCTGGGCTACTATAGACCATGGCGGAGCAACATGGCGGCCTCTGTGGAAGAGGACCCGCTCCCCATGTAGATATAAAGGGCTCAAACTAAGGTAACGAAAACACAACCATTCTTATTTTCATGGGATTATACATTAATTAAAACATACTTATGAATGTTATATTCCATTTCTGCAAAGTCCGTTCCACTAGATGCCACTAAATTCAACACAATGGACCTTCAAAGAATTAAAATCCATGTTTGCTTGCCTCCATATAGCTAAATTATGCATCTCTCCCCAATATAAACAAAATACAACATACTTCTCCGGCATTTTCAGTTTTTTTCAATGCAACACCCCTCCCCCTCAGCATGCTCCAAGAGACACTCTGTGCAGCGGATGGGTCTGTGAGTTTACTGCTTTCACATCATTAGCCCTAAATGATGTGAATGTAGCCATATAACTTTTGTTCTGGAGTGAAAGCTCCAAGCTGCCTGACTTAAGACCCAGAATCAGAAATGTAAGCATTTCTGATTCCTACCTTGTCACACCCAGTCACAATAAGTTGTCTTTACCAGCAACCTTCTTGTATGGCTTGTCTTTACCGAAGAACCTTGCATGCTGTTATGTTGAGTCAAGTTGAATGCCTCTACTTTAGACAAGTTCACCCGTGCTAAATTAGATAACCAGATAGCCAACTAGTCTGAAAAATGTATGGATATGTTGTATTGCAAAATAAATATCAGCATTCCAATATATGGCTAAATGGGTATATCTGGCATTTATTTCCATTACGTCCTGAATTGTAACGCTAAATTAAATGTAATAAATATTTTTTGAAAAGGATGGCAAAAAAAGAACCATGATTTTCTTACTTATTTGCCTAGCGATGGTGCCAGACATTACTGTCTTCAGCTTACCCACTTGTGTTCTTTAGTATTGTACTTTTTAACGAAAGTGATGCAAGAGAGACTGGAAATGGAGGTTAGTATTGAAGGTACTAACATAGTTGAATAAAGCCCAACAGTGTCTCTTCAGATCACATAAAGCTTTCGCCTTTTACTAAAGATTTCCATGGAGAGGAACAATAGATTTCCATGGAGAGGAACAATATGAGTATCAACCAATTGTTTGATGTTCCGCCAAAAGGTGGGGCTTGTAGGAAGAAAAAAAACATTGTTGTATATACTTAGTAACACTGTAACACTGTATTTTACAGGGAAATTCCGAACCTTACCTTTCAGATTTAGCTCCAATGCTGGATATTGATGGGGCAGGGGCACGCTGATCACAACGCTTGACTGGAGTCGATATAGATGCGCCTTGAGCATAATGTTCATAACTGAAACAAAAGGATCCGAAAGTTGTTATTGTTAATCAATTGATAATTCAGTGCCATTTTTTTATATATAGCCTAGTAGTTGCATCAATGTCTGAATGTAGTTTACAACTGACTGTCAAATCAAATAAAGAAAGTACAAATCAATAATATTTAAACAATATTTATCATCATGTTTTCACATTGAACTGGAGGGATTATAAATAATAAGTAATGATAAGTGTTTTTCTCATTTCAAGTAAAATGAGGCCTGCATTTAAAGATAGAATATGTAATTTCCGTCCACTAGAGGGCTCTTTATCTCTTTATCAAAACAAACAAACAGAAGTCTTAGTTTGATGACGTCGTGTAGCAGCGTGGGTTCATGGGAGTTGTCTTCACAACTATTGCCGGTGAAAATCGATCTGACGCGATTCAGTAGTCAAGTTCACGGACGAGGTATTGTATGAATGTGTTATTCACGTTACGTTTAATCACGTATATGTACGTAATGTACTTTCATTGTAATGAAATAGCTGAACGGAGCGTTTGAGTAATGGTAACTTTCTAAGTTACCCAAACAGATGTAAGTTAGATAACGTAATATGGATAATTCAATCGTGGGGTAACGTTAGCCCAGCGCTGTTATCCGTGGTCAAAACAATCGTATGCCTACTAGAAAATAACCTTTTCAGCGATTTGAACGTTGTTATAACGTTATATCGTAGCACAACGTAGTAAGCTAGATCGATATTTACATTTCATATCAATAAATAAGGTATGCATAACTGTGTTGCAAAATAGCATGCAATTAATGAAAAAGTCATGCCGTGTCTATTTTATATTGATGTTTCTTGACCTAAAGTACTTTCTAATAAAATTTGATTCTGCACTGTTTATTATAATTGTTATGCACCAAACACAAAGACAAATCCCTTGTACGTATTTAACTTACTTAATAAAATAATAAAGTCAATTCAGATTCTGTATTACTGATAATGGGTATAATTCTGTGGCATTGTATTTTTTACATCTAACCTAGGGCATGTGTACCTAGTTGTAAACACAATTTAGTCAAAATGTAAGAAATTACTGCTAAATGTACCCCGTTTGTATCGCCACCCACAGTTTGTGTCTGGCGGAAATCCACACGGGATCATGAAATGCGCAAAACGCGTCTTTATTTACTTATGTATCGATCAGTGATTGACACAAGGTTTAAAAAATATGTTACTCGTGCTATTTTATGAAAACAAGCGGATCTTACAACATTGTGCCATCATCATATACCATTGTTACACTATCAACATTGAGGATAGCTAGGGCTTTCAACAGTATCATCACATTTGAAACGGCATGCTATGGTTTCTGTTAGTAACGTTAATATTATTATTCCGATAACGTGAGCCAAATGGGTGCTTGCCAGTCTAGCAGAAAACATGCGAGATCGGCGTCCAGCTGTAGTCCTAGCTCGTCGCGAAGCTCCCGCCATATTAGGAATGCCGCACCAATGTTTACTCTCGTTTTATTTCTCTTCTTGTCCGATAATCGTCTTGGGTCGTTTGAATCACCAGTGCGTTTGCGCTTGACACAACTCGCATCAAACTGGGAGGTATAATCGTGATCCATCCCGTGCAATGAAAACCAGAGAATGAAAAACCAACAGCGTAGACAGAATATATACCTATGTAGTTCGCGGGCTTCAGTCCTCACCCTTTGTGTTTCCCGGAAGTTCGGGGTTACAGGGCAGATGACGCAGTTGACCCTCGACAAAATTGCCCGGGACGTTGCCATTTTAGAAGTACGATTTTTTTTGACTTTGGACATGGTCGGAAACCTTTGGGATTATGATATTACACAAGAAAATAAAATATATAACATAGTTCTAGTCGTTTTTAGATATAAAAATGCCTTACAAATCTTACATATTCTACCTTTAAAGTCAAAATGTGAAAAATTGAGCCCTCCTAGTTAGTAGGCAACAGACTTTCATACTACAAAAAACGAAATAAGTGTTCTGTCCACTAACTGGCTGCGTAACTATGTGAAACGAACAAGCATAGCTTGGCTGTGTGGGTGGCGTTGAGTGGGAGGGGTTTGGGGAGTGTAGATAGTACGATTCTTGAAAACAGAGCGGTAGGGGCTGGCCAGCATTTTTTATTTGCAGAATTTATCAGTTATATGATGTGATTTTATTGATAACCTCATTGACATCAGTATCGATTAGCATTGACTACAGATGTGTCCAGCTATTTTAAACTACTAGCAAATGTCCATGCTACACGCCTAGGTGACTTATTTTGGGCTCCTCCTAACATAAAAGACGCAGGGTAGTGATGTTAAATTTGGTTTATTGTTAAAGTTGTAGTTAATGAACATGGCAAGGGTGCTCCGCTGCCATGCAGGAGTGTGTGTGGAGATGTCTGGTTTAACCGGTGCACACTGATTACTCAATGTGCAACAGGTGTGTAGCCTCACCCAGCCCCAGAGTCCAATCAGACTCCGCCAGGTGAGGCTGCTTAAACCAGCCATCATCCACACACACTCCCACAGTTGCGACTTTAAAAGATAAAATACAAAACAGAGGGGAAATGCCAGCGTTCTGGATGTGATATTTGGACTCATAATGACTAATAAGTGGTCTCAGTAAAACAACTCTTATTGCATGATATCAAATATAAATACATATTCTCCAACAGGTGTTTTTCATCTTTGATCCATACCACTAGCTCTGGTATGGAGAGGCATATCATGGCAGGTCTTGGCAGAAAATACACAAAGTGGCACCTGACTTGCCATGCAGATAAAGGGGCTGTTCTTTGCATTAGTCTTCGCTGTGGCTGCTCTAAAGATAGCTGGAGATGCAAGGTCTCCACTGCTAGCCACTGCAGGACCTGCTGTATCCAATTGTTGACTTTATCAGCAGTGCTGAAATGCAATTTAAATAATTATTACATTGTTATTATTACTTTGCACTTCTAAAGACTGCTGCTTCAGCCAACCTTGACAGCAACATCAACACACGCGCCGTATACACTAATGCAAGCAAATGTCAATGTCTTGAAGTGATGTGCATTACTTATGCTCAGATTGGCTCTCCCATAACTATAGGCTTGCAAATAGGATACGGAGACGTTCAAGTTTCCATTCACAGGGGTATCCCCCGCCCAAGTGTGTGTCACTCTCTACTACTGCACGCACACGCTAACAAACTAAGAATTCAGTCAAGTTGGATAATAACTTTCCTTTACATATAAGCGATTACCCATCAAAATAAATTACTGATACTAACACATGTCCTGTTGCAGGTCAATCACATCGATAGTTATTCTTCTCGCAATACGATGATTCGGTCACAGATGCATTTGTGTCATCCTCATCGCTTGGAAGAATAGGGATGGAGTGGCCATGGCTGACGCCACCCACTTAGTCCCAAAACGATAACCACTGCGCAAGCAGAATAATTTCAGAGTGAACAAGAAAGCACTTTGCGAGCACGAGAGCAAATACAGCATTTGTCCGCACAGGGGCGCACGAGTAATCTTTGCTTGCGATTTTTGGCAGCGATATGCCGCCATACAACTGATGTATATACTGCTTCACCAACTCCTCATCTTCGCCAGAAACATTGATGAACAGGTATGGGCAAAAACATGCCTACACACCCCTCTGTGAATCATGCAGTGTGATTGATAAAAAAATGATTTGCATTAATTTTAATCATCATAAAATAAAGTGCTCGATTTGAGAATAAAATTATAAAAAACAGGGTATTGCTTGAGTTACCCCTTTTTCTTTTTTGTTAATGCTAATTCACATCTGCACAGTCTCAACCAATTTTAGAATCAACAATTTCAACACATCTTAACAATTAAACAGCTTTAACTCTAATGTTCTTTCTTTCCCTCTTTTCCTGCAAGGATTACAAATCTGGGCTGGAATGGTGTCAGTGCCAATCTCATACACATGTGTATGTGCTCATTGGTGAGCCTGAAACTATATTTGGTTGTGCATAGTGGAGACAGCTGCCTAACAGCTGTATGGGGAGCCGAACATTGTCAACATGTACAATTGCCACGATCTCAGAACATATCAGACACTGTTTTTTCACGTGCATCTCACTCACTCAATGCACAGATTTGATTGGCTGAGTGGCCACACGTGGAAATACTTGGCCTCACTTTTTGTAGCGAAAGCTCCAAGCTGTTTGACCTAAGACAGACAAACAAAGTATTTCTGATTCCTACCTCGTCACACCCACTTGTCTTTACCAGCAACCTTCTTGTATGGCTTGGCTTCACCGAAGAACCTTGCATACTTCAACGTTAGCTAGCTAAATGTTAGCTCAAAGCTACACACAGAAAATGCAGGCTGATTGAGTCGAGTTGAATATCTCTGCTTTGGACAAGTTCGTCTAAAGCAAATTAGATAACCAGACAGCCAACTAGTCTGATAGGGCCTTACTTTAGGTTCTATATTTTCGGTCCCGTTCGTTGTTTTCAAACCTAATGACATTTTGCAATTGCATCTGGTGACTACCCCCAAAACAGTAGAACGCAATTGTGGTAGAGTATATTTATAAACGCTAGCGGTACCTACATGTCCAAGAGAAAGAGAGCCACATCTGTATCTCCCCTCAGTCCCTTTTCTTCTTTCAATGCTCTCCACCTTGGCAAGGCAACACCGATACTAACTCTGGTTTTTCCTCGCTGACGGTCGCTTAGCTTTTTTGACTGTTTGCCTTCTTCTGAACGTCGAATTTGTTTCTTTTTCTTTGGATATGCACTTCTTTTTGACGTTTCATCGTCTGCAGTCATCAATCTTTTCTTTGTTCGGCCATAGATAGTAACCGAAAGATTCATAATACTGCAAATGCAAGGGCTTTTATCAGTGGGCCATAGGCTCAATCACCATTGTGTTACCTCATCCGGCGATAGATAGTCAGACATTTATTAACATGAACATTTCCGAGAATATTACCTTAAAGGTATTATATGTAACACTGACACCGAGCGTTTACAATGAGTACTGCAGTCTAAATTCACAATATTGGAGAGTTGTCTCCGCCCGCCCCCTCCTCCTCAGACTCGAAGCACACACGGGTAGGCAGGTTCAGGACACTGAACCAACACGAGCACATTATCTTTTGAGACGAGCGCAATTATTCTATTTTGACAATGACAAGCGACGACGACCACACAGAGATAAGCTAACGTTAGCATTAGCTCAAGGCTTACCTGTTCAGGAGAACATTAGCCAACTCGGCATCCGTCTTGAAATCCTTCTGGGCTCTAAGCTGTCTCCATCGTTCAAATGCAAATCCAAGATTTACCCGTGTTTTAGCACGGCTCTGGTCATGGAGCTTTTTCGAAAGAGGACGAGGCTTTTTAGGTCGGGGGTTATCTAGTACAATCTCAGCTGATCCAGTTATTTGTCTTGCTTCCATGGCTGCTGCAAGCTGTGTTTGCCTGCCAATTTGTTTCATATCGAAATGTGCAGTGGGCGGGGTCCACTCAGGAAATAGTGAACCATAACACACAGGCCAAAACAAAAACACGTTCCGACCCGGAATGGAAATTTCAAAGGAAATAAACTGGCAGTAGCATAGTTGTCGGAGAAGCCAGTATTTCGACTTAGCATGTTTTCTTCATCTCTAATTACATATCATGGTTATTTTATGATTTATTACAGTAGATGGGTTACATATAGCTCAATAAAAACGTAGTTCCGAGTAGCTGTGCTGCGTATATAGCCTTTTACTGAGGGGACATCGCCTTATAGCCTTGTGTGTCAAACGCGTTCTCAAGCAATTACACATTCTGACGAGCCTTGTGTCCGTATAAAAGCCTAGTCAACAATATGTGTAGTTGCTTGCTTGTTTTTTTGCAAAGATAAATAAACACTGACGATTTTTTGTTATATATCACTATAATGGGTAGGTTTCCGAAGCCCACTCTCCTGTGTGCGTGTGCGCGTGCTACTACGTGCCCAAACCGTGTGTGGCGTACACACCGTGGATGTATTGATCCGCACACGAACCTAGGTGTTGTGTCGAAATCGGCCCCATAGCCCGCTGCATACGAAATCGCAAAAATAAAACTATTGAACAATATAAATTTATTAACATGAATAGTCAAAGATAAAAACACATGTGAATGTCTACGAGTGATTTGGTAAATTATTTCTCTTATAAAAAAATAATAACAGGGAAGGAAAGGCAATTAGAGAAAGAATTAACCAAATTAATCTGACATTAACCTTTGATTTGAATCTTTGATTTTTCATGTAGCGGGAAACACATTTCGAGTCAACCCAGCGCACAACCGGATGTGGTTATATTCGTAACACAGATCTACCAGGGCTAGTAGGCTGTCTTGAAACAAACAAGGGAGGTAAAGGAGAAGTGAATTGTACTCGAAGGAGAGTTTACTTCCCTGCAACAAATAGTTAAAGTCATGGCGGCAGGCCTTTCTGGTGTAATCAAGTGCGTTATATTTGCAATCCTGATCCCGATCGTGTCTGGTGAGCTGGATATTTAATAGAAAACATTTTATATTTATTTTTGTCTACTCCATGTTGTCATCATGGTCGTTTGCTAGCTTTCGTTTCAACGAACATTTACGAAGCTAACGGTTACTAGTATATTTCAACGGGTAAAGTAAGTTAACGGACGACATTTGTTTTTATTGACGCAAGGACCATTTCGCTAAGGCCAACATGTTGCATTAAATCAGAATATAGAAGGCTATGTTGATCACGTTGATCATTGACATTCCAAGTAACAATCCATCTACCGAGGTAGAGCAACGTTAGGCCTATTAGTTATACTGTTCTGGTTTGTTGAACGGGAAGGTTTTGTCTGGGAATCTATGTGGAGACCGTTTGCAATGTTTAATTTACCCCATTAATTTATGCATATTCAGCGTAACCATGGTTCACTCTGATGCCTAGGCCCATATGATAATGATTTCCGGCTTCCTCTCGCTGTTTCACTCACTTATTTGTGTCTGTCCTCATTCTAGCTAGAGACAACAATTGCAAATCCTACAGTGACATCTCAAATATCTACCAATCACCACAGACATGCTCTGTGTTTTGTTGTGGATCCTGCAACAGAAGATATTGTTGTCAAGATTCCTTCTGGCGTTTCACAGAATCTCAGCAGGATAACTGTATTGAAAGGTACTTTATTCTATTAAAGTATTCATTGAGACACAATAGAAAAAGTTTGGTTAGGCTTTGCAACAGTACATTTCTCCCCTGCTGAACTGCAATTACATGATTGTGTTGACCTCTTTTTGATATTGTATAGATTTTTCTATTGCCACTACTTTTGAGTTATTAATGTTATGAGCCACCAAATAATTTTCTAAAATTGTGTGTTTATAGCAGTTCCTTCCATGATGAAGGAAGTGTGAATTCCGTAACCATTGGTTCCACGGTGGCTGGTTCAGTCATCATCATTCTGATCGTCATATCCTGCTGTGTCTGTCCCTGCTGCTGCCTCTACAAGATCTGTCGCAAGCCACGGCGTAAGAAACCCTTTACCCAAGTACCGCAGTACATTGCTCAATGGGTGGGAGTTCTGGTTATGATTGGTCGCTACCTAAGCATTTACCTGATTCCAGCTTATCTTAAATCGGAACTAAGACCAAAATTGGTCCATATGGCATCTTTTGCATTCATCCCTCTGTTGCAAGTTAATTGGCCACACTGCTTGGGCAACACAAAAAGCTGAATCACCAGCAAACATAGGAAACTCCCATTTTACAGCAACAAAACTTCCTGAAAACTACTTCTGCCCAGGAAGCAAGCATTTATGCAATTTTAGCCAGACCGTAAACATAAAATGGCAGCAATTGAAAAGTTTTGGATTTGAAAAATACAAAAACTAAGCCTACAAACCGCAATCAAGGGTGTTTCGTGCCTTTGCATAGCAAACGTTTAGCCATATTTGCCCTACACATATTTGCTCCTCTTGCTAGAAAGCAGGGGTAATTGGAGTGGAGTAGGCTAAAGTGTTGCCTGGGAATGCACACAGGAATTTTGGACTCCTCCCTATGTGACTGATTGTCTCCAGTGCAACCACAAGGGGGAGGGGACAGTCTGCGTCACTTACGGGTAGCGGTCACTGCTATTCTGGGGGGGGGGAAATAAACTGGTAGTCATGGTAGATTGACTCTGTCCTTCAAAAAAGGACAAATCTACCTCCATACTGTTTTAGCCTAAATAAGAACATTCTCAAACTTGCTATGTAATGTCTTTGTGAATATGTAGCAATACTTTCTTCTGGCAAATGTACTTATTGTAAGTCGCCTTGGATAAAAGCATCTGCTAAATGCCCTAAATGTAAATGTACCGTTGTTAATACAGTGTTAGTATTGATAGCGTAGGGTAAGTGTAAGGGCTAAATCGAACATAATGTAGCTGTCAAATTTTTGCCTTTTGGGTTTCTAAAATGGTTTGGGCAGAGAAGGGCTTTTTGTTAATTACATTTTGGGGAAAAGTTTTTAGAAAAAGTCATTTCTGCTGGGATTTGTCTGCCTTTTGCCT
>OOFG01013030.1:1446-12672 GCA_900323295.1 Molva molva
CACCCCACCCCGCCCTCCCCATACCCCAGGATGATGGCAATGCGTCCGGGGACTGAGCAGAACATGATGGTGGAGGTGAACTACCGTCAGGGTCGCGAAGGGATCGTTCTGGACACCGTGGTGCAGGACATCTACCTGTGTGCAAGCATGGAGTTCTTGCTCACCGTGGCTGACGTATTCCTCAAGGCCTCCCAGCAAGGCTTCGCACCGGCACCCCAAATCAAGCCCTCTGGTGGGGGAGGAGACAAGAGGAACGCTGCCTCCAGCATCACGTCCAAAGAGTCTGCAGGTCGGTCGGCTGCTCCAACCCCTTAGCTTCATTCTTTTTTTTATGTTTTTATCATTTGCAAATCAAACTAACAACAAACAACAAAACTGCAATCTCGGTTATTAGTAAACATGTTTTCTTCTTTTGTCTGATATCTACCTAAAACCTTGCACCTGCCCTACATTTTGTCTTCATGTGATATCATCCTCCTGTCTTATTGCCTTCTGTTCACCCCCACTCCTCCCCGTTCTCCTTCCTAGTCGGAGCTCCAGCGGCGGTGTCCAAGATGGAAATTAACGTTTTGGTGCGGAACCCCGAGATCGTGTTTGTGGCAGACCTGACGCGCGCAGACGCCCCGGCGCTGGTGATGACCACGCAGTGCGAGCTGGTGATGAAGAGCGGCGCGGAGGGATCGCTGATGACCGCCATCATTAACGATCTCAAGGTGTGAGGGCGACTCGGCTCAACGTGCCGGTGTGATGACCACATAGTCAATACGCCTTGAAGCGACCCAGGTTCTGTGGTTCCGTCCTACGCTACCTGTCGTTCCCCCTGTCTTCCTCAGCCTGCTTACCTGTCTGGCTTTTAGATTCCTGTTAATGAGGCGACAAGAAAAAACACTAAATGGATACACACAAATGAAAGGTATCTCACGGTTGGCCTTATTGTAGCCCATCTGGAGACTGCTAGATTGAGGGTAAATTAGCTCAGGAGGTAAAGCAGGATGTCAACTGTTTCATGTGTTTTGTAATGTCATCACCCAAGGCGTTTTCTCACAGTCGGATGGAAATCTGGCTGGATACCTCACTTGGCTTCAGAATTGGCTAATTAAAGATGTGTGTGTGTGTGTGTGTGTGTGTGTGTGTGTGTGTGTGTCTCTGTCTCTGTCTCTGTCTCTGTCTCTGTCTCTGTCTTTGTGTGTATAGGTGGTGACGTGTCCCTTCCTAAGGGATAAGAGGACGGACAATTTGACCACGGTGCTGCAGCCGTGTCAGGTGTTCTTCCAGAAGAACGAGCCCCTGGGCGGCCCTCAGGCCATGGAGATCTCCATCCACGCACTCACACTGAAGGTAGGAGCCTCGCCCATCTCAGGCACGCTCAACTAGAACTAGTTAGTTGGTGTGCTTTATTTGTAAATGGACAAATACTGATGCATAGACACATTATACAATTCGTCTGATGATTTTGTCCGTTTATTTCCAATACCCATCCCTAGCTATGGAGCAAATCAAATGTTCTGCTTCAAAAAGCGGATGAAAATGTCAGAATAAAGTGATAACCCTGTGTTTGGTAGTGTGTTGCCTCAACGGGTCACGTCAAATATTGTTTTGTTTCAGGTGCCTTGGAAAAAGACAGTAAAGTCGTTGACAAGTCCCCATAGTGTCTTTATAGCTGTACTGTTTACCTGTCCAGGTATCGCCCATCATCATCAACACCATCCTCACCATCCAATCGGTGCTGACGCCTGCGGCCGAGACGCCCCTAGAGCTCGACAGCCCCGTAGCGCCGGAGCTCTGCGAGAAACGCGACTGGAAGGAACTCAAAATGTGGTTCCTGGAGGAGGGCGGGGACGAAGCCACAAAGACGGAGGTCCCATTGGTACCGCAGGGGGAGTCGCTGCAGGTAGGCGGCTCCGCAGGCCCAGCGTTTCAAGCATGGAAGGGATTGTGTTGGAGAGGGGCTCATGCGTCAGGATGGTGTTTGACATGTACGGGACGTTTGATTCCATCCGCTGTGCATCCCCACAGGTGGAGATCAACTCGATCTGCGTGACTCTGGAGGCGGGGCTGGGGCACCGCACCGCCCCCATGCTTCTGGCCAAGTCTTCGTTCCATGGGGACGTGAAGAACTGGACCACGCTCATTAACCTGTACAGCCGACTCAACCTGGAGGTAAACGCATCCAAACACGCCTCGTCTGAGAAACACACATGGGGCAAACGCATGGTTTTGATTGTTGATGATACACCCAAGCATCAAGGTAGTCGAGATGAGAGGGACACACAACCACTGGTGGCTATGATTTATGAATCCACCATGATTGATAGATCAGCTCCCTGGTCTGGAGTGTACCATCTGGCTGGACAGTCCCGCTTGTGATGTCTCTCGTGAATAGACTTTCAAATGCCTCGCAATGAATAATAAGCTTACACCTGGTGGGAGGATATACATGTAAATGCTAACAGGTTTGATTAGTGTTAAATCATGTGTGTGTGTGTGTGTGTGTGTGTGTTGGCTGTCATTAGGTTCATTATTACAACGAGGTGCTGGGGGTGTGGGAACCACTGCTGGAGCCATTAGAGGACGAGGGGAAAAAAGATGCCTTCAGACCCTGGTCACTGGAACTGAAGGTAGTGACACACACACACACACACACCATGCGCACACACACGTGCACACACACACACACACACAGTTTCTCACCACCAAACCACCATTCTCTCTGTTACCCACCAGATGAAAAAGAAGTCGATGACCTACTCAGGCCTATCGGATGAAGTGGACTTTAACGTGCCAAACTATAAGACCGTGATCAGTATCAGCAGCATGGACCAGCTCAACATCACCCTCTCAAAGTGTGGACTGACTATGCTCAGTAACCTGGGCGTGGTGAGGATCTCTGTTTACTGCTAAAGTTTTAGTATTAAAGAGATGTGGATTTGGAAGAGTTAAGTTATCTAGAAAATTTCAAAAATGTCAAAAGATAATATTCAATTGTATTGGATATTAATGTACATATATTGTAATATTATTGCACATTAATATATTTTAATGTGCAATGTAAATTCTCCCACATGATAGCTCTGCAGGGTTGCAATGCGAGGTATTTATTTTAATCATTATTGAACAGTTTCAGTTCAGTTTACCTGTTTGAGGGCCACATCGCCACACAAAAATAGACCAACCGTACAAAAATAGAGATGAAGATGTGCAATCCCCACAGGGCTCCCGTGGTCCGTGTAGCAGCTTCAGTTTATTATAATGGACTCTCTCTGAGCTGGGAATTCTGCTGCAGCTTGTCTCGCCGTGATCATGTACCATGTATTTCGGCTGTTTTTCTTCATTCTCAATAAATCTAAAAAGATTATGATTCACATTGCAATACGCCACATCCTCCATAAAGGAGAAGTGTTGTTTGAACGTATCTACTTTCAAGTCCATTGGATCTATTGTCAAGCCCAGTGGATCAATTGTGTGGTCACGTGGTCCTATCGTCAGTCTTCACCTGGCCCGTCTTCCTCCGCAGGCGTTTTCCAAGCAGTCCGGGGAGTCCTTCCAGGAGGACGAGGCCCCGTTTGTGGTGAAGAACCGCCTGGGTCTGCCCGTGTCTGTCCTCTACAGCGAGATGTTCAGCCCCATCGGCCGAGTGGGCCACGGCCAAACCGTGGAGCTCCAGGACGGGGAGAGCCTCAACATGGACTACAAGAGAACCACCACGGACTCAGACCAGTTCTCTGCCATGACCTCTTTGAGTGCCAAGGACTACTACATACAGCCCCGTAAGTATTACTTATAGCTTATGTTGTAGGGCAGGGGACGCGATGCAAGAATCAATCATGTTTACCAATATAGTATATGACAATTACTTGGTTATGGTGATAAGTCATTAACAACCAATATTATGCTGTCATATGATCATGCTGTATTAAACAATGTTGACATTCTTTTGAATTTGAGGCTATAGCCTACAAACTATTCATAACCTTAAAAAATCAATGTTATTTGAGAATTAAGACGGCATAATGCGTCTTAATTGCGACACACACCTTGTTAGTCGCATCTTGAGTAGATTGTGTAAGATGTATACAAGTGAACTAAAACAATCCCCCTCCCCCTTCCCCAGATCCTGTGGGCCACACGTCCGCCAGTGTGATCCCCCTGATCAAGGTGGGCCGGGGGATGTACAGCGTCGTGCACAACGAGTCCCGGGTCACCCGCTTCCTGGTCTGCCAGATTTACTCCGTGGAAGGAAGCAAGTACATCAAGATCCGCTCCCCCTTCCAGGTTTGCCCACAGCCATCTTCTCTCTCTAAACCCACAGCCATCCTGTGTCTCTGTACAACTTAAAAAAAACAAAAAACGTCTGCCTTTACTCTCTGGATTAGTGGGTGCATTTATGTGGTCGGTTTGTGAAGCCATTAGAGACTGATAAATGGATACACTTACTCACCCTCTCACTCGCTCACTTTATTTATTTCAGAGGGGAAACTAAATGAGTCAGCAACTTCTGGTACAGCCTAGAGTCTGTCGCTTGCTTTAGACACCAATCAAATGCAAGCTTTTCAATTAAACCAATCTTAACACGGAATACTAAGGCTTCTGAGAACTGACATAAATAAAATAACTAACATTTCCATTCCTTCCTACAGATTATCAATCACTTCTCCATCCCGTTCAAAGTGTTTGAGGGATCAACATGTCTGGGGACAGCTCTGCCTGAAGAGGAGTTCTGTGTTCCTCTGGACTCTTACAGGTGACGACGCCATAACACACCATAACACAAAACCAACCACAGCACCCACCACCAAATGCAATGTATGGCAATCTCGGTTTTATGGTTGGCTCCAATTGGTGCCAGGGGAGGTCACTTTCCATAGTTCGGATGGTAACAGTACTTGGCGAGTCAGCAACAGCGGAATCTGCAATAACCTGTGTTTCATGAGAGTTGGTGTTCTTCGATTTCTTTTAGTTTCTGATCACTTTGGCGCATCCAAACTTCATTCTACTCTCGACCGTCTGCTGCCCCCTACAGGTCTGAGTTGAGCCTACAGCCACTGACCCAGGAAGCCACTGAGGAGGAACAGGAACAGGAGCAGGAGTTTCAGTGTTCTGAGGGCTTCAGTTACGAGGACATCTGCCGCCAAGAGCCCATTACCAGCCTGCAGCAGACCTGCCATCGCCGCGGCAACCAGGGCGGCTTGCTGATGGTCAATATGGTGCCGGTGTTGGACAACCTGGTGTCCAAACACACCGGGAGTGCCGGGGAGAACTTTGATGAGCCCTACGTCCTCCACCTGTGGCCATCCATCTTGTTACGTAACCTCCTGCCCTACCCCATCGCTTACATACTACAGGTAAAACTACACACAACCTCCTACTCTACCCTGTAGCCGACAAGCTACAGGTAAAACTACACAAAACCTCCTGCCCTACCCCGTAGCCTACAAGCTACAGGTAAACATACACACAACCTCCAACTCTACCCCGTAGCCTACAGGCTACAGTTAAAACTACACACACAATACACTCCTCCTACAGGAACCATCCCAGGCAAAATGTTTTTGTTGTCGAGTGTATTTTTTATATTTCCAAGATATTGGATGTCCTTATGATCTGTGCTCTGTGTCTCTCTTCGTTGAATAGGATAGTGGACAGACTGCCCCTGAGGTCACCCTAGATCCAGGCCACTCCGCCCAGCTCCACACTGCTATCATCAAACGGTCCAGCCTGGCGCTGCGTCTCCTTGACTACCTGGCTCAGGACTGGTCTGCCTCATATGGGTCTGTGTTTAATGAGCCATTACTTCTCCATCTCTGACTATCCATTTAACCATAGAGACATTTGATGATGGTCTATTGTGCATAATTATAACGGTTGCTACTTTTTCTAGATTTAGTTAGCCTGCCTTTACATAACATGTACCCTTTCTACCATTATGTTCGCCCAGGAAAATCAGTATCACTGGACACAACACGTGGCGTCGTTGCTTATTCTATTGTCTCCACCCCAGTTTCCATGAGAACCAAGACGAGATCTCCTTCATCGTGTTCCAGTCCACGCGCGATGAGGAGGACGAAGTGATGGAGGGCAGCAGCAAGAGGCCCAGGGCCGAGCTGGACATTGCCGTGCACGTGGTCTACGAGGCGGGCCGCATGGTGGTGGCCATCCACTCGCCCTATTGGATGGTGAATAAGACGGGAAGGCTGCTGCAGTACAAGGCCGATGACATCCACCGGAAACACGCGCTTGACTACGACATGCCCCTGCTCTTCTCCTTCAAGCCACGCAACTTCCTGCAGAACAACAAGGCACGGGTTTGCGCCGACGCCCGATAATGAACTTGCATGAGGACTTGAATCTTATTGTGTCTTATAGTTGTTGTTGTTATATTGACGTCTGCTTTGTCTCTCAGGTGCGGCTGATGATCTCAGACAGCGAACTCTCAGATGATTTCTCCCTGGATACCGTCGGTAGCTATGGAGATGTGAAATGTAAAGGCAGATACAAAGACTACCTGGTAAGATTTTCACCCCCAACTTGGGGCTAAATAGCTAGAATGATGGACTAAATTGACTTATTCTGTCATCGTGTCATCGTGTCACACATGAGTTCATGGGTGTGTCTACGCCTCTAGGTTGGGGTGAAGATCGATGCCAGTAGTTTCAGCCTGACACGCATCGTGACCTTTGTGCCGTTCTACCTGCTGGTAAACCGGACCAAGCATGTGATCCTGATCAGTGAGGAGGGCCAGGACAACTGGACCCCGGCTCAGCCAGAACAGGTCAGAACCAAGTTTTCAATGTTTAAGAAACAGGCCACCATTCTCCTGCAAGACCGAAAAAAGTGTTGGAAAATATTGGTTACTAGAATTAAAAATGTAATTACTGACTATGAAACATTTGCAAGAGATTTGTTTTGGAGTAATCCTCGACTTTCATTTTATATTACTATCAGCAACACTTTATTACAATTTGCCCGCTCTGTAGATATATATTGTTGCTTTCATGTTATCTTTTCAGTCGGCCATTCCATTCTGGCCTGAGAAGGACACCAAGAGGCTGAAGATCAGGGTAGAAGGATGTGAAGCGCCTCCTCGAACCATCGACTTCACAAGGCCAGAGAACTGCCTGTTGCTGCAGCTGGACAACACAGTGAGTGGATGAGCGCGACAATTCACACCAAAAACTATAACAACTATAACTACACCAACCACAATCTTTTAGGGGGGGCAGGATATTCTAGTGGTTAGGGTGTTCCCTACCGGGTTCAAACCCCAGTGTCCACATTTTAAGTGCAGGCATCCTTGAGTAACATGCTACACCCCTACCTCACTAATAAAAAAAAAACATGTTGGATAAAAATGTCTGCTAAATGACCACGTAGTAAATGTGTTCTTTTTTTTAGCTGGGCGGGTTCACTGTGGAAGTGGACCTATCAGAGCATTCTGCTGTGATCCGTTTCTCAGACTACCATGATGGCTCCGCCCCTTTCCTCATTATCAACCATACAAAGAACCAGATTGTGGAGTTCCACCAAAGGTGAGAGGACTGATGGGAGAAATAGCAGAGGGGACAGAACCAGTCATTATCATGATCAGTGGACATTTGAAATGGTCATATTGATCAAGCAAATACAAAAAACAAATGAATGAGTAGTATACCATAGTATGTGTTGAGTAAGTGATGACCCGCCTGGATAAGATTTGCCTTGTTGATGAAATACTGTGTAATTACTATCTAACTATAACAATATCCTGTCCTACAGACACCTTGCCAGATCAGCACCTGGCCCAAGCAGGGTATCTGTTTTTGTCTTTGTGTTGAATGGTTGATTGACTCCACACAGGAGTCGGAGAGACTCGACCTCGTGGGTGCCTGATGAGCTGCTTGACCTCTCCTTCTCCGGGGAGGAGGACAGGTACAACCAAACCCAAGGCACAGGAAACGCCTGGGATAAAGCAGCTTCACACAGGGAAGCTTAGGCTCCCCAGAACCAGAGGCTAAGGAGAAGAGAGGGGGAAATGGCTAGAGCTGCGAAAGTCCACATAATTATCATTGAGTGTCATCGTAATCAAACCATTTAGTAATCCTATCATTATAGGGGGCAGGATAGGGTAGTGGCTTTGGCGTTGTGGCCACAGCATGCCTTTAGGCGTCCTTGAACAAGATGCTCAACCACCTGCTCCTGAAAATACATCTATCTGAATTTGGTGCAGGTCGTAAATTTGAGACTTGAGAATGATGAGATTTTATAAAACAGTTATGTGTATAAAACAGTGGTAATGGTATAGTGGAAGGGAGTGAATAGTGAATGGAGAAACCAATATAACCGGCACTAGCAGACATAAATAGATGGTCAGCAAATAAAGAATTAGGTTAGCCCAGTTTAGAATAATTCGTCAGAGCGATTAGGGTTGAACGTCGTATTTGCTCCTAATGTTTATCACAAAGAAACCTACCATCTTTTTGTACCATCTACCATGATACAAAAAATTGTCATACTGTACAAACTGGTAAGGGTCAACTAAGCACCTGGCTTAGGTAGCATTAGGTGGATTCTACTTATAATCAACCATGCTATTCATTCTGATCTACCCTATCATAGAGTATAAATAATAATGAGGTAGGAGCAAATGAGACGTCCAAACTTCTTTGTTACTATAAACTTTTCACCCCTTGATTATCTTATCCGGTAAATAGTTGCTTTTTGCTTTGGCTGCCCCCGATTTAGATGGATACCCCTCTTTGTCTTCTTCCTCCTGTAGTTTCCTCCATGTTGGGGAAAAATAAGTCTTTCTGCTTCCCTCTGATCAGCTGCTTCCCTATGAATGTCTGTGATAATGTTTGACTTTCTCCTCTTGGAAAGGGCGATGGGACCTTGGGTACCTTGTGGTTGGTTACTGGGCTGTACAATGTGTTCGCTACTGTCTCTGCAAGGGGATTTTCTGGTTCCTCTGTGGATAGCTGAGTTGGCTTCTTTGGAGTTCTCTCTTTACTGCTTACTGTCGACTGTTGCCAACTGATGCTTTTCGCTGTATTATGTATGGGCTGTTACAGATTTTTGCTATTGTGTATATGTGTGTGTGTGTGTGTGTCTGGAATGGTTTGTGTGTGTGCATGTTGCATGTGAGCAGCTCTCAGAAGGAGGTGGAGGGGCAGGAGTTGGAGCCAGGTAAAGCTCTGTACTACACCTGGGCCGAGCCCACCGGCTCTAGGGAGCTGTGCTGGAACTGTGGCAGCTACTCTGGGTCCCTGAAGAACGAGGAGGTAACCGATCCGTCGGGGGGCAGGATCTTCTGGTGGTTAGGGTGTTTGACTCCCAGTCGAAAGCTTCTAGGTTGAAGCCCCAATGTCCAAAGTATATTTTTGAACAAGATACCTGACCCCTACCCGCTCATGACATGTATCTAAACAAATTTACCGTGAGTCGCTTTGACTAAAATCGTCTGCTTAATGACTAAAAAGTAATGGTAAATTGAAGATCGCTAGCTAGCCTTAGCCCATCTGACAGAAAGAGAACAGCGATTCCAGCTTTTGGAAACAAGGATGGTCGTTATTGATTGTTGTTACCGCCTGCAACCTTTTGTCAATCCTATGCATGTGTGTCCTTAGGACCAGCTTGTGGATTTGAAGAATGACGGAAAGCTTTTCCTCATCTCTTTCTATGAAGGTACAGTTATTACAACCAGTTGTAGTTGCTGTTTTCAATACTAAATGTTTTCCATACCTTATGTGTCCTCCTTTTGTAAAAAAGCTGCATTGGAAGTTTCTTTAAGTCTTCTTTTGTTACATTTCAAACAAGCTTAGTATAGGAAAGAGGTTTTACCTTTTTCAATTTAATTAGTAACATTTCACTAACAAATTTTGTAGATTGGCTCAGTCTTAAGAAGATATTTTTCTCTTTGCCGCATTCTACAAAAATGACAGACCCACTAGGAGAAATCATCTTCTAACTTTCAATATTTCATACACAGTTCACCTTTTCTACCTTTACGCTACACTTATTACGAGAGCCAATGCACATGAGACAGACAGTAGTAGTGCCAGCCCCTCCCTCTGTACACACACACAATCACATTACAGGGTGTTTCAGTGTGTTTCTGCTGTTGTCTTGAAGGCCTCCAGCGGGTGGTGCTGTACACAGAGGAGCGGCCCATCTACAAGATGCTGTGCGAGAGCGAGAAGGTGCAGCTGGCCGAACAGGAAATCAGCCTCTCACTGCAGAATGTGGGCGTGTCTCTGGTCAACAACAGCAACAGCCAAGAGGTCTCCTTCATTGGGATTACAAGGTCCGTAAATACACATACACAACCTCCTATAACCACATATTGGCCAGTATTCCTAGGCCATACTCTTTAATATTTGGTTATTAATAACGGACTCATTCATCCCTAGGTAAAGCCTATGTGAGGCGCTTCAATTCAATGATTCAATTAATAATCAAACTCATCTAATGAACATAACGGCAATGCAATCAAGCATTCATCTTGCGTTGCGTTTTTTCCTCATGCTGTTAGTTCGGATGTGGTGTGGGAGTCCAAGCCCAAGAAGAAGAGTCGGTGGAAGCCGCTGAGCAACAGAGAGGCTGAGATGTTGGAGAGTGCATACAAGGCCTATGTGGAGTCAGGGCCCGTGGACAATATCATAGTGGACCTGGAGCCCAACCTCCAGGTAACGGACAGAATATACACACAGTATATTTATACAGCTCTCCCTTAATCCCAGACTTCTGGCCCCCGATCACTAAAGCCTGGTTTCGACTTCTTTGTTGGCACATCCACAAAGGTATCGTCATAAAAGAATGACCGGACAATCAAAGGCACAGGGACATTAAGAAATCTGTCTCTGTCTCTCTCTCACCCTCCCTCCCAGGTGTCTCTATCCCCCGGCGGCGTGGACATGTGTGTGCTGCAGCCCTACGACGCGCCCCTGCGGAGGAACTACCTGCCTGGCGTGAAGGTGGAGTACAGCGTCTCGCCTCGCCAGAGCGCCTACCGGGTCCAAGTCAACCGCATACAGGTGAGGAGATATGACCTCATACAGGTGAGGGGATATGACCGCATACAGGTGAGGAGATATTACCTCATACAGGTGAGGAGATATGACCTCATACAGGTGAGGAGATATGACCTCATACAGGTGAGGAGATATGACCTCATACAGGTGAGGAGATATGACCTCATACAGGTGAGGAGATATGACCTCATACAGGTGAGGAGATATGACCTCATACAGGTGA
>OOFG01013039.1:3819-18440 GCA_900323295.1 Molva molva
GCTTGCCTGACTTGGAGCAGGAGCATGGCTCTGTTTGACTGCAACTCCTGCAGGTGACCAGTAGGCACACGTAAAGTTCAATCATTTGATGAGGATTGTGAAGCTGCCCAAAAGAACAAAGGGAAAGGGCTTTGATTTGACTTATTGTTGTACTGACCAGGTGGTGGTGGTGGTGGTGGTAGAGAACTGAGGTCCAAAGACTCCCCTCTGTCTAACGCCTCCACCACAGGGTCCAGTTTCTAGATGGAGCGAGAGGAAGTATACTCTATTAGTACTAATTTATAACACAAACACACACACACACACACACACACACACACACACACATACATTCGATGGTTACCTTGGCGATGAGGTAGTGTTGTTTGGCCAGCTCTGATTCGCCACCCTGCTTGGCATGAATGGCAGCCATCTTGTACTCCCTCTGTCTGGACAACACAGCCTGTTTGAGCTCTGGAAGAGATGCATTCAAATGGGGTTGAATAAATGGGTATATCAACAAGACAATCCAGAGAGCCAACTTAAGCAGCAGAGTTATCAAACAAACATTGAAGTATAAAACAAATATTTTAATATTCAAAAGGGATTTAAAAACAAAGAACAGAGATTTCATGCAGCCTAAAATTTTCAGCAGACAGTGGCTTAAATAGTAGGAGAGTAGGTCTATATATAAGGTGGTCTGAACATTGTGCAAAGTTTTGATGAAATTGAACGGCAGGACAAGGACTATTAACCCAAAGACAAATTACACATGCTCTATTGTGGGGGACGGATTGCCATAAAAGTAAAAACATTGCAACCAGTTCTATTCATGTTTATTAAATTACCTACTAATCAGACAAAATGTAACCTAACCTTCTACCTGCAGTTCGGAAATAAGCATAGACATATTTTACATTTTGGTATTTATATTTTTCCTACAAAAAAATTTAAGCATTCGAATACTCAAGTTTTGAATACCTACCTTACAAACGAATATCAGAATATTCGGGCTCAGAACTAGGGGATTTCATGTCATTATTAAAAAACGTGTGTGTTAATGGGTTTGTGCATGTATGTGTGTATGTAGGTATACATGCATTTAAAAGTGCCCATGTACCTGAATGCTGTGAATCTGGCTGACAAGGAGTGAGGGGAGAGATTGCTGGGGTGTCAGGTGTTATGGCAGCTGAAGCTGTCTTTGGTGGGGTGAGAAAGTGAGGCTTAGCATTTGGGATTACAGGCGGAGCTTCCCTCAGCGGTTTCTGATTGATTGGCGGAGAAGGCATGAGGTTTGGCGCTGGCTGTTCCCGCTCCTTGATTGGCTCAGGCTGAACAGGTGGGACATTGGGCTTTCCACCTGTGGCAACAGGCGGTGGGATATCTTCCTCGTTGATTGGTTTCCCTTTTTTGACAGACGCCAACATTGATTGTAAAGTCTAATATGAAACAGATAAGAAAATAGCCATGGTTACCACACACACACACTAGGAATATAATAATAATGAACCTTATCAGACAAGGTTCATTATTATTACAGATACAGATTATAGTCATAAACTGTACATTCATAGATCATCTCATGTATGGCACATTACAATATCTCAAAACGTTTCAAACTAATAAACACACAAAAAACCGTCAGACACTTTGAGGTTTCAGTTTCGCTCTTCTAGTTTACCTTTAGTCCACGGTCATACCGCCGAGCCTTACTGGACTCCCCCGAAGCCTTTGCATTGGCAATGGCCGACTGATACATGTCAATACGTTCTAGCAGGCGGGACTCCGGCCCACTTGCACCGCTAGGAGAAGGGCTTGGCTTAGGGGCGGTTACAAGGGTGGCAGGAGGTGCAGGTTTGGGAGCTTCCTCCTCATCTTCCAACACCTCATTAAGTTCGGCCTATCGATGAGGACGACACATGAACAGTAGGTAAAGAAAGGGAGAAAAGGTGTTCAACTACTTCCATGGGTGACTTTGATTTCACACAATGAACCATGGAGAAGGAGGGGTTGGCTACCAGTAAGTCTTCATCATCCAAATCTTCATCTCCCAAATCTTCATCATCCAGATCTTTCATGCATAGAGCTGCCATTCGCTCTATTTCGGCCATAGGAACAGGAGCTAGAAATGGAAACAAATTGTCACTGGGTCAGTTCAATTAAATAAAATAAATATTATATATATCTATATGCATTACTCAACTTGTTGATTAGGGCTAAAAGCAAATAGTATGTATTATTTAATCCTAGAATCATATTTAAAATCATACATAAAAATCATGATCTTATAGTATAGAAAATGGCTTAGATAGGGGAAAAACATTGTTGACCCACCTTTGCCTCCATTCTTTTTTGCTGTTGAATTCCCCCCTCCCTGTCCCATTAGCGCCAGAAGCTCTGCTTCCAGCTCTTCCTCGTTTCCTCCATCCTCCATTCCTACTTCTGGGGTCAAGTCAAGGAGTAGACCCATCTGTGTAACAGAGAGGAGGAATGTAACAATTTGTCATAACTGTTTATAATCAAACTACTCCAAGAAAACAGCAACCGTCATATTTACATCTATATATATACACGGTATATTAGCCTGTTAAATGCGCTTTACCTGTTTTGCACGGGCAGCCCCTTGACCCCGCGGAGGGGGATTCCGACTGCGACTCATTGGCTACTCTGTTTATGTTGACTACAAGTTAGACCACATGAGCGGATTGACAGAGAGTAGATGTCGTTAATGAACAGGTCGTGCGTTTCCCACATTTAATGTAGGGTTATAAACGTATAACTATTCTCAGTATGACAATGTCGTCACAATTGTTATTAAGTTATATACGGTATGTTGCTTAGCAGATAATGCTAACAGCAAAAGGTCAACAATAATCAATTGAAGCTAGCGATTTACCTTAGCACAAGCTTTCCGGGAATATTCATATAGTTAAAGAGTTCGTCTATTAAACTTTAGAGTATAGTATTTATTTTTTTTACAGGAAAAAAACAACGAGAACGTAATTCCAATATCAGGCTGTCAAAACAATCTGGGGAATGTACTTCCTACATTGTATCTCCATGGCAACGTCGATCCTGCTTTACGGCTGTAGTTGAACACTCGCCTAACGTAAAAATTAAATAAAAAAATTACTGTAGCATAGCTGGGGCCAAAAGTATTTTAAATGTACCTTTAGCATCTTGTATATTTTTGGTCGTTTGACACAAACCGCGGTTTAATATTAAGTGGTAGGATTACATCATACATGCCTTCGTTTGAGTCTTTTCTAATGTAGTGTTCATCACGTTTTCCAAGTTTCAAACAAAATTATTGTTGTTTCAAAGCCAACAGGTAAGCTAGTGTAAAGCGAAAATTAAAACCATACGACACAACCCATGGACACATGGACACATGGAAATAGATAAATTGATCGAATAGGTATTTGATATCCATATCAGCGCTCTTTGTTTTTAAAAAGATGGGAAAAGGAACAACTAAGAACACCTCCAACCTTGGTAAAGAGCACCCCTTGCTATGCTATTAAGCGAATCATAGTATTAATCAAGAATAACATGTTTTTGTAATTTCTGTACGTTGACATCGTTTAGTTTTACACGCCATATACAAAGTTGAAAACATTGACATGAGTTACACCTGCAAATGTTTTTAATTTAAGTGAACTGGCATTACGATAATTTGTATCTTCAAGGTTTGGTTCAACCCCAGCAGAGGTCACTACGGTCCAGGAAGAGAGAATTCCCAGAAGAGAAAATCGTCCTGTCCAGTAATAACCAAACTAAACATAATCCACAGGTACTAAAGTTTCTGGGAAATATGACTCGTTAAATATATAACGTTACTAATCCAGAGCACTATGTGTATTTTTATTTAGGACACCGAGACAAACAGTTCAACTTCTGCTGCCCTAACACCATGTCTTCCCCAGCCTGCTCAACAGGATACTACCAAACGGTCAACTCAACCGGAGCAAACCGAAGAACAAGCAACAGATTCAGTACAAGTAGTAATTGCTCCAACAAGCTGCTTGGCAGCAAGCGCTTGTGCAGAACCTGTAATGGATAGGGCGATGAAAGAAACTGATTGTGAAAAATCAGTGCTTACAAGTTGCATCACAGCCGGTGTGCTTGAAAATCTCAAAATAACACAGTTGAGCGAACATAACCCAGACAAAGGAGAAGAATCCATGGAAGTAAAGGAACACAGCAGGTCCTCTTCTACTACACCCATGGACCAACGTGGGTCTGTCATTGAGGCGGGTGAGGATAATGATGCTGAGGGCTGTGCATCTCTCTGCCAAACAGGACAGATGGAAGAGGAAAATGGCGGCAATAAACACCAGAGTAACAAATGCAGCCGACAGAAATCTGATCCCATGTGCACAGCAGATGACAGGGACTTTAGCAATGAGCCAGTAGTAGGGATGCTATCAAAAAAGAGGAAAAGGATGGGCATGTGTGTTCTTACAGAGAAGGAGAGGAGTCACTTTTTACAAACACAAAAGCAGGAAAATGAAAAACTACAAAGAAATGCAGAGGAGAAAAGAGTTGAAGATAGGGGTTGTACTGGAGACAGCAACATGGAACTGAATGAAGACAAACCATGCAGTCGTAATGATGAGTCTAATTTAGTGGCAGAAGAAGGGAATTTAGTGTCCGTGTTAAATTCACCTGTGCCTCAATTCATCAAAGTAAGACCTTGCACAAAGCAGAGTGAGCTGGAGAAGGAACCATTGCCACCTATTTGTGAAGCAGTGGACAGGTTAGGGTGTGTCGTTGATAAATGCTTTTCTGATACATTCCTGAATGGGTTAATTCATTTGGGCTGTAAATGTATCACAGAATCCTTGTAACTGTTTTGTTCCTCCTTTTGTAGCTCAGAGACAGAGGCCAACACTTTTGTGACAGCCTGTGAGGAGTGCAGTGATGCGTGTAACCCAATAGATCAAGCTCCAGTCCGCTCAGAGTTGAAGACTGATGACCTGACGAGTCCAAGCAAAGACTGCGGACAAGGGCCATTCATGGACATAGATGTCAGTTTCCCAACAGAGATTGCAGGAAGTAAAGATGAACCTGAAAAACAAGAGAATCTGATGGAGGATGTGGAAGAACCAGACCATTTCCCCACCCCAGTTTCTGCCACTAGCACCTTACAGAACGTACTAATAGAGCGTGAAAATGACCACAGAGAGGAAGACCAGACCTCCCAAAAGCCGATGGAGAGCTTGGCCAGAACAGTGGGTCTTTCTGAGACGGTAGAGATGGAAAGGTGCAGACATGGGTCACAGCCCAGTCATTTATTTATAGACACTGGACTAGGAAGATCAGAAAATATTGGAACGAAGCCTGGCACTAATGCAGCAGCACCTAGTGGTGCAGATGAGAATTGCAATGTGAGTAGAGGGACAAGAAGCATTGGCATTGGTTTGGTTTAAAGTTGTTGATAAATAAATTACATCAAAACAAACACTAATAACTACTTCTTGCTTAAGTGTTCTTCTGTTTGTTTTAGAGTGGACTTTTTGCTGACGTAGGTACCGTTTCGTCTCCTGTGGCCACTCAACATCTGCTGGCCAGGGCGACACCAGACCTGTTTGGATTTGGATCCTTCGACTACATCTCTGATTCTCAGCTACACAATATCAATCTAATGTAAGGAATGTCACTTATATGAGTCCATAAGCAAGCATCAGACTTATATTATGGTCAATAGATTATTCCTTTGAAAGATTGCTTGGGAGATAAGGGAGCTTTTTCTCCGCTTGAATTTTGGCTGCTTTGGGCAACATCAATATTCTTCCAAGAATTTCCTTCGTCTTGCTTATCTTATGTCCCCCCAATGCAATATCCAGTGAAGCGCAGGGAGGCCTAATGGAAGATGGAGGCCATTGTTCATCACACTGCCTTGAAGATGCAACAGACCTGGTCCATGGGCTGATCAGGGAACTCTCCTCACTAAAGTAAGTGACCCTGTCATCTTACATGTTCTGTAATCGTCTTAACGGAGAGCATGATTTCGCATGCATTGTATCTGTGCCCACCCCCACCCCCTTGATGCATTCATCACTTTGTGTGACCCATGTCTCCCAAAACCCCATTAAATCAAAAAGTAATTTGTTCTCAATGCTTTCTTACAGTCGAATCGTGATGGCAACCCAGCGAAAGGTTGAAAACGTACGCCGTGGCAACAGGGGTCCCAAGGCCTATTAGAGGCCAACAAATGTTATGGCTCTTCAATAATTACATTAAGTGCCTTTTGTATTCATACTTTACGTGATCATTTTCTTGTTCACGTTTATATGGCTGACTTTTCCATTGGTACTTTTATTTTCTTAATTGTGTTGCTCACTGTTCACTTGTTCAGAGACAAACACTCAAGAGATAGTCATGCAAGTTATTTATAGACTTGACATTGATGAATCACTCCCACAAATAGTTATTGTATTCAAGTGGCTATTTCAAGAAACACGCGTTTAACATAGTAAATAAAATAAACATTAAAATGAACTAAAACATTCAATTATTAAAAAATTTAAAATGTCGTTGAATGCATATACAGTTAAATGTAATTTCCCATTAGTCAAGTTAAAATGTGTAAAGGGTTACACACCATTCCAGGTAACAGGGCACTCGCTCAAATATTATGTAAAGTTCAACACCAAGCAGAATTTAAGTATGCTGACAAGACAGGCTACACGCTAGATAGATTTTCAAACAAGAATTGGTACACTGCAAACGTCCATGCAAAAACAAAATTTGAGTCAAATACAGGTAAAACAACTAAAACAAGTCAACCAAACTAATAAAACTTATATTATACATTTAACTTAAGCCGACGACTATAGTCCCAGTCGAAGTACAAACATTCGCGTTTTTAACGTTTTGGCTTTGCGTAAACGGAGCTGTACGCGTCATCTACCTTGGGGCAGAAGCGCTTGGTGTGAGCTCGGGCCCCGGTGGCGCCACATAGTGGACAGGTGTACATCTGTAGATAGGGACACATAACTTCACCGGCCTGATTCTTCAAGCAGTGTGAATTGAACACCGCGTCCGATTCTCCGTTGTGTTTGCAGAAACTGCAAAACATGCGTTCCGACTGCGGTGACATATCCGGGACTTTCACAACAGCTCTCTTTTCTCTCTCTCTGCCGGTTGGTCTAGGAGTGGATAACGTTTCCCAATTACTTTGTGCATTTGCACGCATGGAACCGAAAGCGCCCCTTATATTCCTAAACTCCAGAGAAGTCGTCGAATAACCCACTGGACGTTGCCTGTCAACATCGACGACTTGGCTCGCATTAATATCGCCATTGCACATTTCAGTACGCACAGACTGGAGATCTCGAGTTTCCCATTGTAGCGGAGACTCCGCGGACAATGAGGGCTCAGCGGACATGTCTCTCGCTTGAATATCCCTTATAGTGTCTACAAGTCCCATGTAGTCTCGCCAGACCTGAAAACTTTTGCTATCCGATTCCATCAAGCTCGGTAAATAGAGGAGTCCACAAAGCGTCATTCTATTCTATTGCCACTCGCTAGACTTTCTGCTTGTTATTTTCTTCAAATCACTTACTGTTGCCATGTACATCTTTGATCGACAGAAACGTGTCGCAATATACAAAAACGCATGCTTACAAAACATTTGATTGATAATTGGCTGCAAGCGGTTGCGAAAGGGCTGCGAATGTCGTCAGGAACCAATCATACGAGGGCATGCATCACCCGTGCCGAAGTTGCTGCCCTGTCGTGATAATTGGAACTAAAATCACGTGTTTATATTAACAAAGTGCACTCAATAAAAACATTCGGCTACGCTTTTTAGATTAATTAGACTTACAATTAGCCGTGCCAGAAAATAAGAGCCAAAAGTCTTTATTAAAAACAATTAAAAATGACAAACTATTAGCTTTCCCACCAATAACTCACAAATGGCATTAAAATGACCAATCGAGGTGTTGAAGACGTGGCGTATGCTGTATGCTCTCCAGGCAGCTCTCCGACCCGTCACCCTCGCTGCTGGCAGTGAAGACCAACAGAAGGAGTCATTCAAGCCATAGCCATTTGCAAGTACATGGCCAAGTACTTACTATCATTCTCATTGCCATTGATTAAAACACAGATCAAATTGTATACACATGATATGCATAGAATGAATATATATAATATATGAGCAAGCCACATCCACTCTTGTCATGAAAGTGTTTCAGACAACAAGCTAGGATGGGTGGAGGGACGCCAAACTCATCATCGCGTGTTGAATGCAAATCCATTATGTCCAGGACAATTCCCATTTCAGCCACGGTGGCTTGGATACAAAAATCTATAGACTACAATATCATTCATCCGAATAACAAAAGTCCAATTCCTGCATTTAAAAAGGTTGGTGTGTATGGACATAGGTTTTCACACAGGGTGTTCACTCACCTAAATGTGTAAGGGAGATTGAGGGCACAGTAAAGATCCGGAGTGCTAGGGGTTCGGACGCTGACTCTCCTTAGTCTATGTTCGTGACCAGCTCCTGCCATAACAGAGCTCACAGACTCTGTTGACGATGGACTGGCAGAATGACAGCAGGAAATACTCAGGGGTTCCAAACCAGAGAAATCTGACACACACACACACACACACACACACACACACACACACACACTTAGGAAAGTACATCGGTGGTTTCAGTTTCTGGAAACAAAATCAACATTGTGCTCACCTAATGTGCTCTCTCTCTTGTCACTGCTGTGCGAAACTTTAAAGAACAGGGAGTCAGCCAGAAATTGCTGCTTCAGTAGGGAGGCTTTCTCTTGCTCAAAGTCACGTTGCTGGTTACACAGAATACAAAAACAAATAGGGGGATATGACACGACCGCCAATATCTGCAGCCTGACTTGAGAAAATCTCCCAAATGACCAAATGCTAAAAAATTTGATCAAGCTTGACTGAATGATAAGGCTGAAATCTAAACCAATGTTGGATACACACTGAACACATGGTGGCCATGGGCCCTTTTAGCCCATCGCTTGGCCCTCCTGCTCTTTCATATTAATTGTATTCTTTGGGAAGTGATCCAAGAGGTTGCTATACATCCCACTCAGAACCACAGCTAGGTTCCTTGCCTGACGGCTCAGTCGGATGGCAGCGTCGGTGAAGCACCGCCTCTCCCTTTCAAAGTTCTGCCTCTGATGATGGAGCTCCGCCCACTGAGCCTGAAGCCGATACCACTCCTCCAGGAAGTAGGAGTCAGCCAGGTCAGAAGGAACAGGTGAGAACAGGCCATCCTGGAAATGGGGGAAGACAAATTTCACAAAGGGCTGACAGTGTCATTACACAGATGGTGTTACTGGGGTTTGTGAGGGTTTTGGGGAACACTTGACTGGAACCCCATACCTGCAGCAGCTGCTGCTGTAGTTTTACCAAGTGTTGACTCTCCTCTAGTTCAGTCTCTAGCTGAGCCAACTTGTCCTGGTCAGTACCCACAGCAGAGTGGCCTTTGCACAGAGGAAAGAACAAAGCACCGTCTCATATACTGATCATAGGGTTTGGGTATGGTAGCTCCATATGTGACCCAAAATGATGTATTATACTCCCTTACTAGGACACATAATGACCCCCATCACCCAAACAGTAGTCTCACAGATCAGAATTGATTAATATCTAAAGTCTGATGGCAGAAGACACTAATTGAAATCCCCTTCTGATAGCTCACACAAATGAGTATTATCTATATCTCTAATGCAACAGGAAACATGGCTCAACTTGGCGCCTTGCAGTTTTTGTTTTCTGGCCCAGGCTCTGTGCCAACTCCCCTCAGAATTTCTGCTATGATATAGTAGGACTTCTGGATCCGAGGTTAACCAGAAACTATTAATATTTGATCTGTGTTTCAACAAAAATAAACAAAAGTATCATGCCGGCTGGCTGAGACAAGCACATCTGGGCAGACAAAGACTCGTTCTGAACCCAGAAAGCAGGAAGGGAATGTTGGGTAACATATCGGGCTAGGTCAATCGTATCCTCTTTGAGGTTTGGACCTGTTGGCCACACTCTGGGTAAACATATCCTTGGGCCTTTACCTTCAAAGAGGAAGTGTCCTAATCTTCCCTGCACCTTCAGCCAACTCTGTACGACACCACCGGTCACATGGTCACCCAGGACAGCCTCTACTTGAAACAGCTGGTTCAAGTGGTTGCCAATGGCCTCCTGCTGATCCAGGTCCTGCAGAGTCTTGGGAATACACATCAGTAATGTAATCCAATGCGCTCATCTTGTTAAAGTTGAACCGATGAGTCCAGTGTTTCCCCAAACCCTGTTGGGCCCTTGAACCTATTTTTAGGTCTGACAAGTCTTGCGGCCCCATTTTTAGGTCTGACAATTTTTGTGATCCCCAACTCCTTACGTTATTCTGCAGCTGCTACCCCAGATACATTCAATAACTGCTGTAATATCAATGCTCCAGTGAATGTATGCATTCATGTATGCATCACACCACACCAAGTGATTAGACGTTTGCTATTTACTCATGGCTACAAATCATTAGGTCTGTTTGTATATAGAGGACATTTATAAGATGTTCAAACCCTTTTTGGATAGAAAAATGTATCAGATCACAAGTATGCATTTCTTATAAGTCCCTGGATACGTCTGCTGGCCACATTTGACATGCATTTCCACCTCAGAGGCGTGTACCTGCTCCATGTTGACTCTGAGGGCGTGTAGTAGGGTGGTGGTGCTGTGGCGGAGCTTCATAGCCTCCCTGAGCTCAGCCTCTCTTCGCTCCAGCATCACTCGTAGTGCAGTGTCTTCCTGTCTGTTGAGGCAGAGAAGTGGCAGTATTGACAAATGCACATGTGTGAGTTAGACACAAGTGAATTTGAGAGAGGGGAGGGGGGGTTTCACCACATACCGAGTAGTAATCCTGGATGATTTGTTTTCTTGCTCCCTTTTTCCTCGGCCTCCTGCAACAAGGTTTAACACCTCAATGGCTGAAGTATAGCAGGGACGAGGGTAGTATAGGGAAAAAGAATATGCGTGTTGGTTGAAAAAATGATTATATGCATTTATTAAATATTTCCTTTCATGTAGAGGAAGGCTGCTCATAAAGTTGGTGCCTCACAAGGTCCTTTCTCTCTGTGCCGGTTCGGATGAAGGCGTTCCTTCAGCCTGTTGCGGAGTTGCTCGCTACGCCTCAACTCTGCCTCCTGCTGGGCACAGCGCACCTGTAAACGACTGCGAGGAGATGCGGTTTTGTAAAAATGGTGAAGGGTCAAAATCAGAGCCCAACAAGATTCTGAAGAGCAGCAAGAAAAAAACAAAACCTAATTTTCTCCCTTTCCGTTCTCAGCATGTCTTGAAGTCTGGCTTCATGCTGGTCCTTCTCTATTAGTTGCTCCTTTGGGAGAGAAAACTGACGTTGAAAATAACAAACAGGTTGCAGTTTAAATTGTAAGCGTCTTTCAAAGCCATACCCTGAGTGAGGAGCACCGATCTATGTGCTGTTCCTTTTCCCACCAGGATGCACTCTGGAAGAGATCAATTTGTTGTGGATTGGAGCTGGCTAGTCTTCCGACTGTGTAAATATGCTTTACATCTGGAGAGAAACTACCGTAAGGATGGTCTGAAAGGTTCATGAAATCCATACAGCACAGTCAATGTGACGATAGCTGTTGGCTAAAATCAAATCTAGATTCTGCACGATTACCCGTGTTCTCTTGTTTTCTTGATTTAGGCCCAGCTCTTTTCTGTCGGGGTGTCATCGTACTGCGCTATATTCTGACTACAAAAGTTAAAAATGTGCATTTGTATGGTTTGAACAAGTGCACTTACAGCAATTTTGTAATTTAATTCCGAAATTTTCTGTTGAAGGAGAGCTTAGCACTTTTGCAAACGATATAAATTTGTTAAGACTAACTATTCTGCTACTTCCTTGTTAGGCGACTTACCTGAGCAGGTTGAGATGACGTCGGCACATTCCCAGGTGGTTGCGCTTAAAATTATCCCTATTAGTGAAGGATAGTTTTTAATGGGTAGGCCCGAAAATGGCAATAGCATAGGCTACAGGAAGTCAAAAGGTGGGTTTAGTTTGTGGCCTACTATTTGCGTGTCATGCAAATAGTAACTACGTTAGAATAACGCTTTCGGCTATGCTGTTATATTAGGCAAAAATGTTGCACAGTAAAAGAGGACTGCTATGCGTTCCTGTTTGAATCTGCACGGCAAGGTTTAGTAAACGTTTGTTTTAATAATTTGTATAATTTGTAAACAGTGCTGACGTTCACTAACACCACCCTCCATTTGCACTCTTGCATGTCAATTAAATGTGTAATATATTCGTTTTCAAATAAATTATCCAATAATGCTACACAATTGGTGATTTTAGAATAAATTTAATATAATTTATTTTAAATGGTAGCAAAGTTAAGGCAGATTAATGTTACAATACATTTAGGATTTAGTTTAAAGGCACATAATTCCAGTGTGGAAAGGTATCAATTAAAAAACAAAAATATAAAATCACACAATTCACTGAATTTTAGAAATAGTTGTTAGAAGTCATCTTTCAATGTGTGTGCTTTTAAGTTGAATCAATTGCATTCGCTGCCCTGTGTCAATCTTTGAATAAGCAGAACTTTTTAAGGCTGATGAAAGCAATCTCTTTGTTGGAATGAAGAAGCTGGTCAATAAATAGACAAAATGAATGAGATGAAAGGCAAACCAAGCAGCAAATAGGGCAACAGAGAAACAACACATGCGGGGCGGCCCAGTGTAGTGTCTTGTACCATTGGTTGTGTACCTGAAGTGTTTGTAGATTTACAGTTGTCACAAATTCGGGGACAGTTTTATACAGTAACATCCCAAGGGCTGTTAGTTCACTCTTATCCACTGACAAGAGTGAACATTGCTTCATGTGGTCAACAAATTCCATTTGTTTCTAAAATGGTGCAGTCACACAGCTGCAATAATTAATTTAATACACTACAGGCTGATGAATGCTTGTAGTGTATTAAACATTGGAGTCAAACAAAGTTTTATTCATAGCAAAAGTCCTTAAAACAATGTTAAGTGAATAAGTTATTAGTTAAAGCAACATCTTAATTTGTAGTCCACCTAATTAACACAGTTCTACAAAGTTTAGAAAGATACACTGTTTGGCACAGTTTAGAGTGTGTAATACAATACATCAAACTGATGGCACGACTAAGTTAATTAGAGTGTCAGTTTTCCAAGAACCATTCGCCCCATTACCCATCATCCCAGGGCTACTGTCCGCAACAAAAGTAGGAGGGGGAAAAAGCCTTCAAAGAGGGAAAAAAACTGCAGAACTCATTCATGTTGCTTAATGCCCTGAAAGAGAGGCAAAGAAAAATACAAATGTAAAGTCACTGATAAGAAAATGTGTTTCGAATTCTGCTTAAATAATTATGATTAGCAAGGCAAAACAGTTTTTAATTGAACCGACATGCATCATTACTATGGGAGAACTTGTCTGCGCTCCTCATACCTTAGAAAAGTGTGCAAGCCTTCGGGGGTCTAAAAGGGTTATCACTGGAGGGGACGCCGACCAGAAGAGGGTCTTTAGAGGCATTTTGCAGACAGAAATTCCTCAATTCAGCGGCAGCTTGGGACACCTAATTTGTAGAAAATTGTGTGAACACACACAAAAACACACATAAATGCTATATTTATATATTTGTTTAAATATAATTACGTTATTTCATATTGTAGTACAAACGATACGTTTCCTGATGCAATATTTAAGCCTAATTGATATTAACAATATCTAATCAATACTGACGTTGACTTATTTTGCATGACCATTTCACCAAACACCTACTTAATACAGGTCAATGTCAGAGATAACTCTAAAGAACTGACAGTATTCAGTTCAATATACTGTCAAGACAGTATTCAGTCAGATCTAGATATATCTGACCCAGAAGAGGCTTTACTATACAAAACACTTGTTTGATTCGAAGCAAAACGTAAACTTGCTAAATGTGGCTATGCCAAAAGAAACAAACACTTAACTAATTTGTCAGTTCTTAAACTTTATAAAGCCCACACCGAAGTATATATTGCTTACATTCAATAGTTCAAGTAATTAACACGTTTTAGAACTTCGAAATAAACGTTTTAGTACAGTGAGAAACATCTACCAAATTGTGTAGCAATAGAAAACTGTAAACTAATATTGATTAACGTTGATCTCCGCCATGACTATATGCTACATTGTCCCAGCTAACTGTTAGCTCATCTTCCGTGTTTGCATGTCAGTTCGTACCTTGATCCTCCGGACACTCGCCTCCATTCTGAGTTGTTTTACGGCCCTTTGTGCGATGACAAGGTTGCTGCTGGCGTTGTTGTTTGACATGACGGCGATAATTAGCACAATAAAGTGGTAAACTCGGACCGAAGGGAAATCCCTGAACCTATCCAAAACTCAGTGGAGAACATCAGCCACTCTTTAACCCGCCCCTTTTGCGCAATCTATTCTAATTGGCTCTGCGTCAATCGATCAAAAAGTTCTGCCCATATCCGATTGCTAGGCCATACCTCTGGGCTATAATAGGTAATGTCTATAGGTCAAAGGGAAACAACTTCCACTGCTCTACTCAGTAGAACATGTAGATTAGGCCAGTTCCACATTCTGACAC
>OOFG01013101.1:4246-15495 GCA_900323295.1 Molva molva
AATAATTCCAAACGATTTTGGGCACTCAAAATCCTATGTAAGTATCTTGGCAATGTACGTAAGTAGCCTACGTTTTGAACTCATCTGATCCGATTTGGCAATCCCACATTTTGTGATCCAGGTCAGAAAGCCCAGCCAGATCATGTCCCAGTATTTCAAATACAATTTAGGATATAATCACTCTGATCCAGTTACAGTCTTTTCAAGATATCCAGATCCTGATTATCAGTGCTTTAATCACACATAGCTCCACCTAATGGATGTTAAGAACAACGTAATGTTGCAATGAAATAAAGCACTCAGGAGGCCTCCCCCCAGCTCTTTAATGAAGGTATAGAGTAAGACATTACTAGGTGAAAGCTGTTTTTTGATGGAATTTATAGATTTTTTCTTTGAGTCTTTATATTCCAGGCTTGTGGGTTATCCTACTCTATGAGTCTCTCTGTTTTATTTACTCAAATGTTAAATTGAATCAATGCCTACACAGCAGTTATTGTGTGGGCCCACTCCAGGACCGACTGTCTTCGAAGGAGGCCAGAGCCATAGACTGCCCATTGACAGACGTATGCAACAGAAAGCTGTTGAAGCTTAGGGTTTGTAATCTATCCAATGTAATTACGATAGTCCATCAAAGAATGTATAGGAACGTTTTTATTTCCGTTAATTCCACAAGACTTCAAATAAATCCTGGGAATAATCAAGGACCACAACTGCTGGACACTGACGGTCGGAAAAGCCAAATACTTTCTGAGAACGAGCCTATAAGGTATATATGTCTGTCTATATTAAAATTGCCAATTTATTCTTTATTTCCACAATCACCACAACAAAATGAAGAGAGCCACCAAGTCACGGGCTCACAAAAACACAAGAGCTTGTGAGAGCGGTGCAGCCATACTGTAAGGTTGAGGCAATTGAGAGCAATGGTAGAATTGGAAACCCGTGATGCACCCATGGGATCCTCTGGGTCTCTGTGTACAATAGCGGGCCCCCATTAGATGTGACAGGTGATATATTGTGTGAAGGGCAAAAACAAACTACTCAGCAAAAGCGGGCAGACGTTGATAAACGAAGGCACCGCGGGCTCATCATAGCAGAGCTGAGGGAATCCTCCTGCAAAATGTCACTTCAATATCTGGCCCGGTCCATACAACCCCAATTAGGTGGGAAGATGTGCTCCTTCAGGGAACTGGACTCCATACCGGCACAGCCACTCGCTTCAGTCACAGGTTTTGAAATGTGAAATGTGAAATGTGAAATGCCACAGTTCTACCCGTTTCAAGTTGGCTTCCCTTAACTATGTGGTTACCTGGCTATATGTGGGAGTGAGCTACAGGGAAACGCTCTATTTTCTATACAGCTCAAGAAACAATCTTGATTTTGAAATGTTTTTAATGTCATATTCTCCAGAGAACAAGTAGTACACTATAGCAGTTAGGTTATAATAAAGCGCATCCTATGCACATATTACCTTTTCACCATTACACCTTATCATTGATCATATAATAATTGTTGTTTTTTTCTTTTTAAATGAGCTTGTTGAGTGGTCCCATGAGGAGTATCATTAAGTTCCACTGAACCCTCCTGACACAAGCAATGGCAAAAAAAACAGAAATTAGTCATGACACTCCTAAAATCAATTTTTCACGATTCAGTTCTGTGTAATTTGTTTAAATCGTGATAATGATTTTATGTCCACCGAAAGAGTAAGGTTTCCGACCTTTGTACATTCGACTCTCCTGATCTCCTTTATTCAGCTTTGCTGCTTTGGTTGACCTCTGTGGACACCAAACACTCATTCAAACATGTGCGTTGCCATGTTTGAATGTTTGTTTTGCCATCAATCAATACAATTAATTATTGATCTAACACAATTGAATGACTCCTGACTGGACTTACAAGGTTTTCAAAAGATACGCTTTTCTGCTGTTCTGTTAGTAATGAAAAGCATGACATTTTATTAAGGGTTTTACGTTATGTTTTACTAAAGGAAACGGCGCCACTTAGTGGATATACAATAAGGTTACAAAATATGATTAAGGACTCAATTAATACTGGTGGCTCCATACTCTCCATACTAATATTTAAGTAAATATGTTTAAAAAATGCACTCAATGCACAGTCAATGCTTATTATTTGAAGATACGATTATTCAGAAAGAAAGACAGACACTTAAAAAATGAAGGTGTAACAACAGCACACATCAGTACAAAAGGAAAATAATACAAATACGCATTTACAATAGACAATAAAACAATGAATATCCATATCAAATAAAATAAACATCTGTATCAACAGTATTTACACATTATTAGTATTTTGTCAATCCTTGTTTAGAAGCCAATGGGGTATGGCTTCATGGCAATTATAAAATTAGACAAGATAAGATAGAATAACAATGACCCCATGAGGGGAAGGTCATATGTTCTAGCGGCATTTTAAACCAACTGGGCAATAGCAATAGAAATAAAGGCATTCAAGGACTGTGAGGTCGGTGCTTATAATAGACAGGAAGGAAGTGAAAGTTTTATCTGTAAAAGAGGAAGTCATTTATGGGCAACTCGATCCAGCTCTTCCTTGCTGCCAAGGACGCAGAAATGATACATGGAAAACTAGCAATGATAAAAATGAGAAGTTGTTTATTGCAGACTCACCAACGACAGTGACACATTGTGAACCCGGAGCCAGGGTGTATAAAATAGTGGAAATGTGTAAAGATTGGAACTTTACAACGTATTATCAATGAATCATTGAAAATATTTTGTACAAATTTTTGGTTAATTGTAATGACCAATGAGGTTGTATGATTTGAGTCACACGTCATAAGTCATAACAATATTTCTAATCAAAGGGAATCTTTTTAGTAAGAATGTATTATCGTACTTAGCTGTACAAAATCCACTAATGTTTGTTAAGTAAACCACTCACTCACATCAAATTAAACATGAGCGAGTTAACCTTTCACCCACAGTCCCAAGCTACAGAATAGCTGTTGTGATTGTAATTAATTTATAACAAAAGACATTCTTGCCTGTTCCCTCCTCTAAAGCACTTCAGTATGGACACTTACCGCATTCAGGTTTCAAGTTGAAAAGGACAATACATCTGCCTTTTAGATTAATTTAAGATTTACATGTGCAAATACAGTACACCCAGAAGGATTGTTATAATTCAGAAGATGTATTTGCATGTATGGTACATACATGCACATAAATTAGTAAATGCTTATTTTAAAGGATGTCATGTTAGATTTGAATTTTGAACAAGAATAAGAAATAGTCTTTATTAACATTGTTATTCAAATAATAGCCAATTTAGATATTATGAACCCCTGAATGCACACAAGACCATATGATCGGCAATTTTTATATTTTTTAAATCCAAAATGATAAACCTTTACATTTCAGGAAATTAAAACACAAATTCAAAAGGCATTTGAATCAAAAGGCATGGTTCCTCAAAATGGTCTGTTACCCAAGTTTACACTTTAGAGCATTTAGCAGACCCCTTACAACGGTTCATACACACATTTACAGCGGAAGCACAATTCAGTTAGGTGTCTTGCTCAGGGATCGAACTTACAACCTTCTAGTCACCGGTCACCACACTTAACCTCCTCAGCTATGCAGCCCCTCGAACTTTACTTTTACTTTACTCATTTAAGAGAGCTTCATTGATGCAATTTACTGACACAGGATTGAGGATCATTAAGGAGACGCTAGAGGGCCAAAACCCAGAACCTTTCCCCTTGGAGTTTGATTCCCTAGCCAGCCTGTCCTGATTTGAGAGTATGCTACTTTGGTAAAAGGGGAGGTTCTCTGTCAAACTTCTTCACAAATGGATTGGATGCAAAGACAAATTCCATGCTGAACTCACAAACAGGTTACTAGTGTTGATAATCTTGTATGGGTTTCTTGCTGTCGACATTTTAAAGTTGAAATATGGGTCGGCTAAAATGTGAACTATTGACATTTTCGGTGAGAGTGCGGATGTAGAGTGCGGTGATCTATAACCGGAAGGTTGCAAGTTCAAACCCCGCGCCAATTTGCTAAGTGTCGAGGTGTCGCTGAGCAAGATACCTAACCCTAACTGCTCCGGACGAGCTGGCTGTCGCCTTGCATGGGCGACTTCGCTGTCGTTGTGTTAATATCTGTATGAAACGTTGTAAGTCGCTTTGGATGTTATTGTGTGAATGAACCATTGTAAATCGCTTTGGATTATGGCGTCTGCTTAATTCCCTAAAATGTGAACTATTGACATTTTCGGTGAGTTGTAATTAGTGTATGAAAAAGACAGTATAAGTAGGCCTACAAGTAGAATTGTATCTACCTACCTAATGTAGGTAGGTACAATTGTGGTATGAGGCCTAGTATAAGTAGTCATATTTCCAGTTTCTGATGAGCTCATTCTAAATGATGCTACTTGACACCCACGTCAAGATATTTCACAAAGCAAATATTTTTCACTTGTAAAATGAAGAAATATATATATATATATATATATATATATATATAAAATGTCATAAAGGTATTGGACATACTTAAGGTGATTTTTTTTAAATAGCCTGTAAGATGAAAAACGTTTCGGGTATAGACTTATGGTTGCTTATGGTTAGAAGGGTGGGGGTCGACCCCCAATTCTGGGGGTCGTCGAGCCTCGGGGCCCAAGGCTTGCTATTGACAAATGATGATTACGTAACAGGTAACAAAGGAGTAAACAAATCGGTTTTGTTTCACTAAAAGACCGATCCTATCATCATAACCAAATTGTATCATTCTGGCAATATGCCTGCTCATTATCCAATCGATTTGGACATTCCTTAAAGAAATGTTCATCCGTAATACAATCAACATTTGAATACCTGTGTTCACGTTTAGTGGTGCCGGCATTTCATTTAAATGATATTCAAATTCAGATCATAGTCTATTTTGAAGGGGCATTTAGGCGATTAACTTGTTACAACTCTCTGTTAAGATTTGCACTTCTTGGAAATATTTCCTTATCCGCCCAAGTTGCTTTGCTATCCAAACTTCTCACACACAGGTTCAACTAAAACTGTTTTCTAACATTTAAGATGTTGTGAATGTTAAGCTCTTAAAATCGAAACTTTTCTTTCTCCAGGGTCCTACTAGACCTAACAGACGGGAGGTTTGGTAAAACAAACACGTCTCTGTCTTTCGTAACACTTTGTCTCCTGGTGTAATGTGTACTCCATATAAAACTGCACTCTTACAGACATTAAACGATACTAGACTTCACCAAAGCGGTTAAAACACATGAGTTTATCGTTTAATCGTGTGACATCGCATGACAAGAGGCTGATCGTCCTTATATCTGTATCTTTGGACGGAAAACGGGCCCGCCTTTTTCCTGTCACTGGACACCTTGCAGCAAAGGAGACACCCCATTGATTTTTCTCTATACGCCGTTGGGCGCAGTTGGACATATTTCATCAGACGGTGATCAGACGAGGCGGTTACAGGAAGGCACGGTGTCTTGGATTTGATTTGTAGTGCTGTCGTATGTAAGTAAAAGCGCATACCTTGTCTAACTCCAAAGCAGCGTGAAAAGTTTTTTTCCCTCTCCCCTCAACGGATAAGGCAACTGACATGAGTTTAGCAGTAGTTCAGCAAAACTGAACTACTTTTCAAAACTAGCGGACACACATAAAGTTATAGTTTTTATTTTATTGTATTTTTGTAAAATTATGACTTCATTCATTGTTGATGGTAGCCTATTATAAAGCAACTTGGTGTGACTTACTTACCTGGAAACACCGATCAGCAGGAATGAGGAAAATGGTCAAATTCACTTTTGACATGCGCCCTCTTGTTGTAAACTAACGTTAAACATTAACAGATCCGTCAAATTAATTTGTTTTCAAGCGCTTTATGTATGAAACAACGTTACTGGGTTACATAGGGATCCCATTGAACAGTGAGGAAGAATGCAAATTATAGGTTTTACCTTGTCAGATGTTTTTGGATAAAAAAATGTATTTCAACCCAAAAAACGAAGTAACATAGCTACCGAGATCTGAAAATCCTTCTTTATATATATAATGCTTTCAGGCATGAGCTGTTTAGAGAGTGTTCTTTTTAAAAAATTTTAAATTATATTTCACTCTCAGCACTCAACACCCATCGGAACCCAGAACCCAAAACGCGGTAACCGCCACCACCAGCATCACCATCATGGCAACAATCGTCATGGATAGAATCGGTCGGCTGTTCATCAACCTGCAACAGGTCCGGCAGATGCCCCTCCTGCTGACCCAGGCGGCCCCATCCATGCCGGCCACTCTCAGGGACACCGAGGTGCCCCGGTACTTCCGCGAGGTCCACGTCCACTCCGGTTACCGGCCGCTGGACCAGACCTGGAGTTACTACCTGCTGTCGCTTTTCCAGCGCCACAACGAGACGGTCAACACCTGGACCCACCTGCTGGGCTTCCTCGTCTTCCTGCTCAGCCTGTGTCGCCTGGCCGAGACGGTGGACTTCGTGGGGGACCCCCACGCCTGGCCCCTGCTGGTGCTGGTGGTGTCGGCGATGGGCTACAGCGGCTGCAGCGCCACGGCGCACCTCCTGGGCGGCAAGTCGGAGCTGTGCCACTACCTCTTCTTCTTCATGGACTACATCGGCGTGGCGCAGTACCAGTACGGCAGCGCCGCGGTGCACTACTACTACGCCGTGGAGGAGAGCTGGCACGCGCGCGTGGCCGGCATGTTCATGCCCACCGCCGTGCTCCTCTCCTGCCTCTCCTGCCTGGGCTGCTGCTACGGGAAGTTCTGCAGCTACAGCCTGCCCACCTGGGTGCGGCGGGTGGGCCAGGTGACGCCCTCGGCCCTGGCCTACGCCTGGGACACCAGCCCCGTGTTCCAGAGGCTCCTGCGGTGGTCGGGCGATGATGACGAGGCGGCGCTGTACTTCCACCTGGGCCAGGTGGTGTTCTTCTTGTCCAGCGCGTTCTTCTTCACGTACCCACTGCCGCAGCGCTGGTTCCCGGGCCGCTGCGACATCGTGGGCCAGAGTCACCAGATCTTCCACGTGCTGCTCAACCTGTGCACCCTGAGTCAGATCCGGGCGTCCCACCTCGACTACCTGGGCCGCAGGAGGCTGTACTCGCGTCTCCATGGCGACGGCGAGGCAGGCCTCTTTGTGGGCTTGTACGTGCTCACCGTGGCCGCGTGTGTGTTGATCGCAGCCGGCATGGTCGTCAAAGTCAGGCGAGTGCTGGACGGCAAAGAACAGAAATGCAAATGAGGGTTTGGAATTTGTATTGTGATTGACACTCTGGACAGGCCCTGGGCTTTGACACACGGTTTGACACACTGTGGAGTCTTTCCAAAAACTGCAAAACAGTGTTTTGTTCATTTATTTTCTGAAATGACAATTAAGGATTGCATAAGTTTAACACTGATATTTTTATATGATGATGTACTTCATGTGCCTAAATAATTTCTTGCACATTTACGGGATGATAGCAAGAGCCATAAACGGAGAATGCTTGCATTAAATACAAATAAAGAATATGTTACTGCATAATCCCTTTATATCAGATGGCGGGCATTTTATAACAGTTACAGTTGAGGGCCAATATTGTATTTATAGAGAGAGAGCGAGACAATTCTCCAATGTATTATAGACAATTGACAGCAGATTTGCCCCCTTTAGGCCAGTCAGTACACTGAATAAAAACTTGGGTTTGGTAAACCAGAGCTGTAGGGTAGAATATTGTAAGAAATGTGGTTATTATATTGAAGTGCAATGACTGCCAATTTAACTAAGTCTGAGCAAGAAAATGAAAATTTGTGGACTTGAAATGTTGACTTGCAATTATTTTGCTGTTCAAATGCTACCTTTTGATTGTCAGGCAACCACATTGTATGAAGAAAATGTTGTCAATTTCATGAAACTTCTGTGTATATATTAAAGGAATATATATTTATAAAGACGTTTATTCTGTTGCCCAATTTATCAAAATAGAATCAATGCTGTGTTTTAATAAAGCCCTCCCAACCATGCACTAAGCAGGCTGATTTCACTGTAGTAAGTGTAACCTTGGATAATAAAATAAGATTTTAGACAAGGAAGCTCCTCAGCTTTTGATAAAGGGTGGTTTTATCACAGAGATTGTTGTTGGACCTCGTTTATGATGACCTTTGGGTTACGATAGGAAAGATAGACTGTGTTACTATGCATATCTGAGACATGATATCTATTGCTATTACTAAAGAGGTAGTTTGGGTTAACTGCAGAAAATATGAGTGATTAAAGTTTTCACTTAACTTAAGGCATTTTTCATAGTTTTTTGTTTTGTTGTGTTATTTCTCTTGGTATTTCAACCATATTCTAATGGTTAGCTTTGAGACTGTTCGTGATAGCATATTTCTAGTCTGTCGAATGCTCAACAGCCTTAACCGAACATACAAAAGAAGGGCTGGCAAAAAGATTGTTCTTGTTTAACTGTGCAATGTATAGAAAAATTAATTATCAGTGATTTCATTTTCTTTCTATGTAATTGTGTGTGGATGGAATGGGTGCATGGAGAGGAGGGGCAGTTTAATTTGTGTTGTTGTCGACAGGTCTGGCTTATTTATCTTCATCTCCGGCTCCCTTCCCTGTGTTCTGAGCAAGGCTCTGACGCAAGCGTAGACCAGCTCTGATTGGCTCCCGCACAGAGGTCTCCATGGTGAGCTCAATTAAACAGAGGTTGTGCACAGTGGGATTTAATAAAAGTGTAAGGGAAAAGATGCTGTCTGCGCATTTGTACATACAAGCCAACGCACTTGTGAACTGTGTATGTTGTCTGTTTGGGATCTCACAATTCTCAAACACAAAATATTTACATGTTAACAAAATGCAGTCAAGCAACCGTAGTAATCACAATGTTCAAAATTTGGAAGGGTTTGAAATGAGAATGTGAAGTTTGTATGTTTAGGGACCATTACAATCTATTATTAGAAAATAAATATACTACTGTTGAACATGATATTGTGCCTTCCCTTCCCTGTTGCACATTGATGATCTATAATGTGTCATGTTTCTCTCGTGGGAAGAAATAGCGCTCTGCTTACATCGACAGATGACTGACCTTTTAAACTGGAAGCTATAGTGTTTTCTCAGGGAGGTGCAGTCAAAGCGTCATTAAAGTACCATGGTCCCCAGTGCTAGGACTTTTTCATGGCCCTACCCCACCACCCAAGCACCATCACGACTCAACTATTTCCTGTCCAACCTGTGGCTGATGTTTCCAACAACAAACATCAGCCACGCTTAATTTGCATCCAATAATGCATCAACCATCACCATGACTGCAGTTTCATTTTATGACTGCTGAAACACCAAATACAAGTCATATCACCATCAGGCTCATAAATAAGATAGATAAAGAAATTGCATCACAAAAGGTACAGGCTGGCTCATTGTAGGGTAACATCCATCTTGCTCACACATAATGCACGCATATGAATGCTTACACACACAAACACACACTAACATATTAAAGCAATCCCTTTGCCAAGTAAGTTCAAGTGTCAATGTTTAAATGGCCACAATAAAAGGGAACATCAATGTCCATAAACAAAACTCATGTAACACCTTACAATGATGAAAAAATAAAATCATAATTTAAAACAAAGCATAGCTTCTCAATTTGACAACTTAATCCAAATCAATCTGAAGTATTTTCATAAGCAATTATCTTACAAGAAAAACATTCTTAAGATACGGAGTCAGACTGATAAGACTCTGGGTCTGGGTGAGGCTGCATACCTTGGGTGCATTGGGCAATCATCACGTGATAGATATGTAGACCTATGATATGACCTATATGATTTCATTTCAGGTCTGCAAAACATGTGGGAATGATGACCTTAGCTTTCTCCCATAGTGAATATGAATGTGGAAAAAGTGTCCTATTTCTTTGAGGTAGGCCCCAATTAATGGGCCAACGAGTTGAATCTCTTCAACAGATTTGACGGTGTGGGCCCTGTTCACCTCTCCTCAGTGGAGCAGGTCAGTATAGAGCTGAACAGACTTCGACCAGGCAAGGCAGTGGGTCCAGACATTCAGCCCGAGTCTGCCTCCCAGCTGTGTGGAGTACACATCTTCAACCGGATCCCTGTGCTGTGGAAGACATCCTGCCAGGTTCCTGTACCAAAGAAGGCGCGCCCTGTCGCCTCCAAAGACTACAGATCAGAGGCGCTGTCTTCCGACTTGATGAAGTCCCTTGAGAGATGGCTCTGGTACACTGTCGGCCCTGGTTGAACCATCACTGGACCACCTTCGGTTTGCCTACCAGCCAAAGGTGGGAGTGGATGAAGCCATCATCTTCCTGTTTCACCGTGCCTATGCTCACCTTGACAGGCTGGGTAGCACTGCGAGAGTCATGTTCTCTGATAACGTCAGTGCGCCCTGGTCTACTGGCATCGCCTGACGGTGATGCAGGTAGACACTCCCCTGGTGTCCTGGATTGTGGACTACCGGACTGGTTGGTATGTTAGACTGCAGGGCCGCGTGTCTGACACTGTGGTGAGCAACACGGTGGTCAAACTGGGGAAAGTCTGTTCACCTTTTCTGCTCAACCTCGTACTTCAGACTGAACTGGTGCTTCCATACAAGACTGACTGTGTGGATTCATCCAAACAAAACAGGCTCAACCATGCGTGTTCTTTTTTTCCGTCCTTTTTAATCAATGCCCTCGCTGCTATCTAGTGGCTGAAAAGGGTATTAATTATTATATTGATGTAACTAAACTACCCAATTTTCTTTTTCATTTGTACTTTTTATAAATGAACATGCTTAGTATAATTTCTATCTTCATGTTTTAGTCTATCTTCCATGTTTTCTGTAAAGAGATTAATAAAGGTTAGACTATTGTTTACACCACTTACTCTCCGAAAGGCTTTGTGGTGCGTGTGTGTTTGTGTGAATGTGTGGCGTTAACCTCTCACACACCAGGTGGCTGTATTGGAGAGATAGGAAGAAAATAAACCTTGCCCCCAGTGAAGGAGGAAATTAATTTGATGAAGCTTTGGCACACAAACAAGATGCTTTGAATAAAACGCCTAACTTTTGTTGACATGGACGATAAGCAATCTGAACTGACATATTAATGTACAGACATTTTCGTGTGTGTGTGTGTGTGTGTGTGTGTGTGTGTGTGTGTGTGTGTGTGTGTGTGTGTGTGTGTGTGTGTGTGTGTGTGTGTGTGTGTGTGTGTGTGTGTGTGTGTGTGTGTGTGTGTGT
>OOFG01013146.1:8323-23520 GCA_900323295.1 Molva molva
AGAGCGAGAGAGAGAGAGAGAGAGAGAGAGAGAGAGAGAGAGAGAGAGAGAGAGAGAGAGAGAGAGAGAGAGAGAGAGAGAGAGAGAGAGAGAGAGAGAGAGAGAGAGAGAGAGAGAGAGAGAGAGAGAGAGAGAGAGAGAGAGAGAGAGAGAGAGAGCGATAGAGTGACCACATGAAACCTAAGGTTTGGAATTGGCAACACATCTATCTCATTCCCCCCCTCGCATTGCCCTTTGATGTTAATCTGGGAGAAATTATACAGTGCAGCAAATGGAAAAAGAGGAAACCAAAGAAAAAGAAAAAAAAAGAACAGTTCACTGCTGTGCCGGTCTGGCGGCAGGACTCAGGGAGAAACAACGTCACCCAGATGGACATGAAATAGTACATCTCAGTTTATTACGGCGATAATGTTACAGCGCTCGACAAACACACATACATCCCATGGTGTTTAGCGCGGTGGGGTCAGGCGTTAGAAAGGGGACCAGGGACTGGTGTAAATACACAGAGAAACATGTGTGTTTGTCTGGGGATCTCTGGAGTTCAGCTAGTCCACGGTTCTTTCATGTCCCCCTGGTCTTAGTGGCAGGAAGTGAGGGGTTAGTACAGGAGGGGCTAATTAAAAGCTACGCTAAAGCTAGCTTTAAGTCACCAAGAGGGAAATCTCCATTATTCGCAACATCCACCTCCACCTAGGTATGCTTAAATCCTGTTTACCATGCAGAGCCCTAAAGACAAGCAAATCAGCCCCTACACCACATGGCTAAAACCAATCTGGACGCCATCATTGTACACAGCTTTCATGACTGTCACTGCTGATATTCCTTCCCTTTTTGGTTGTGTATCAAAATTCCCTGTCAACCGTTTTGGGGTCATTGTTAATCTTCTTGATGGGAGAGGAAAATAGGAAATGTTCCCTGGCTTCTGGAAAACATTACCCGGGACACTGATTGTCAGTTGGAAGCACTGGCAGCCAATCACATGGGAGTGTTCCTCAGTGAACGCTCTAACACACTCCAACGCGCCACTCGTGTCATTCCATCTTTTCTGTCTATTGCTTCTCCCTCCAACAAGACGCTAACGTAATCCTAGTTTTTATGCATTTGGCTTTGTATTTCCATGGCACTTGCCTTTCCAGGGGAGCACTCTGTCCCGTCCGCCCAGGGCATGTGCTGCGTACGGCAGCCCCTCTGGGCCCCCTCTGGACTCATGCACCACAGCCTGCGACACTGGATCTGTGGCAAGTGATAGACATGAGAGCAAAACAGCTTTAAAAATAATAGGCAGTTGTGTGACATGTTGAAGGCTGTCTGCACGGTAGAGCAGTGGAAACTCCAGTCATTCCCAATTGCTTGGCTGCTTGACCACATTCTGACCAAATCAGTTCAGCTAACAAAGTTTAACCAGGAGCAAAGTGGACAATTAGGGTTTATTATGGGCTTTTGTTTGAGATTTGTTTTGGCCAAGATAATCCAAGAACAAATTGCTTCTTATAGACAATAAATGTGACCAATTTGAGACACTCATAGCCTGAGAGATATTTCAGTTCCCCCCTCCCTCATGCTGGTCCAACATGCATGAGATGACTTAGTTTACATTCACTCACCGTGTGTATGTATTGTTCACTTACCATATAAGGGCACACCTGTGTCCCTGGCCCAAATATCAGTTCACACTGTTTATTGACGTTGTATATGCGCCCTGGAAGCTGCTGTGAGAGACTGTATGGCCGAGAGACTGGCTCATCCAGCAAACACTCACCATACCCTGTGCTATTAAGGAAAACAATACAAATACAAATGACAAATGAAAAACACATACTCAGTATGCTTGAAGTGGGGCATTTTATGTGTAATCTGGTGCCTTAATGTAGAGCCAGAGCCTCCTTTTACGTAAATATATACAACCAACTATACTGCACTGTATGGGCTATCACAAAGACATGGTGCATTATGGGTAGTGCATGTTGTGACCATAGCGGCGTCCAAAAATAGAAAGAACATGTCATGTATGCTTTTACGTCTATATATCATCAATTCAAGTCATATTGTTAATAACGCATTGTATATCAAATGGCAATTTGGCAATTCAATTGATCCTTCTACTTTGTCATGTCACATTTGTGCGAGAATATTCCTTAATCTCTTAATCAGCAAGCAACACAGGAAGATTAACTGGGTAATCCCCTCGCACGTATGCAACAACAGAGCTTTTTAAAAAGGCAGTCCAACTTACTCAAGGAACTCTGTGATGTACTTTCTGCTACACTTGGACCACATCCAGGGGTTGGTGTTGTAGTTGAGGGTGGGGGCCATCACATGCTGCTGGATCTTCACTCCATCCTCTTTACACTTGTTGCTGTCATCATGGGGCATGTTGAACCTGACGGCAGGGAACAAAATGATTGGTTTAAAATATGTGGCCATGTAAGATATAACCTTATAATGTGTGTGTCATACGTGTTTTGCCATCAAAATATCTGATCTATGATCAAAAGCTATGAATCCAAATGGGAAAAACACAACAGAATAATAAAAGAGGTTTGGGATTTGGCCAGATACTATACATTCCCTGTAAAAGCTGTGATATGTTTTTTTGATTTGAAGTGATGTAGATGCGGACAAAGGTTTATGGCTGAGCGTTTCATTATGTGAAAAGTTTGAAACCAACAAAGATCGTACTCTGGAAAATTGTGTTTTAATGACTTTCATTTACCCAGGAACTGATGCTGAACAACCAAAGCTTAGTATAATACGACTGTGCTTAATTGGATATTGGCTTGCAAAGGGATACACATTTAAGGCAGTATTAAACAGTGTGCTGCATTCTGACTGCCAAGCGAGGGAAATCAGAGAATAAGTCATTCGATTTCAACTGTGAAACATTTTAAAAGGAGTTGCACTGTCTGTAGATTTTCCTTAATGATGCTATCTAAAGCAGTAAGAGAAGAGAGAGAATGAAACTACTACGCTTACATAATTAGCATACTCAGCAGTTTTAACTCAGTACATGCCAATTTTTGTTTGCTGCCATATCCTAATTTTCCTTCACTGGTCATAAAACCCTAAATTGCAAAATGATTAAAATCCCTATGTGTACAATACCTGAATCATGAAAAGGGTTTCTTTATCTGTATTGGTAAAAGTATCTTTTCATCAAAACCAACATAAAAAGTAAGAAAACAACTTAATCATCAAAATGAACGAAACAGTTATGAGAGAAAGATACAAGATGATTATACAAGGACCCTGGCAGCAACCAAACAGGTCCAGCACATCCAGGATCCAAAATGACCACCGGCCACCAGCCAATGACGGGTAGATTTGAACACTTGGCAGGTAATAAAATCCAGGGTTACAGATGCTATGCCGATAGAGTTTTCCACTCAGGCATGTATAAAGTTATAGAGGTTAATTTTGGACCCTCGGCCCACCCCCTGCTGAGAGAAGCGTCCCTCCGGTGCTAGCCGGCTCCCCCAGCCGACAGGTACCGTACAGCACCAAGCTCCGCGGCTAAGCTAAGTTCTCCGGCAACGTCGTCGCCTGTTGACGCGGATGTGGAATTTGACAATCCCACCACTTGTATGCCTGGGGGTTTGGAAAGAGCATTTGTGGGAGATGAGGAGGGCTGTTATGGTCTGTAACAGTCTCCACCGTTGCGAGCTAACCCCCGGGCTCCGGCTGACGCAGGGACAATGCTGACCTTACTGAGGGCCAACAGACCCCACATGGGGCGCTTTGCCTTGTTTTGCTATTTCATTTTTGAATCCTGAGATTACAACTTCAGAAAATCTTAAGCTCATCCTCGGCTCTTCTTGCTCACTTTTTTCCCCCCAACATTTAAAATGCAACAATGAATAAAGTTTGGAAAAAGCTCAGCTTAACAGCATAGCCTCACAAAAGCAATACATCCACAATCCATTTGTTCCCCAAATACATTAATGTTTCCCTATAATCTGAATGAATAATTAATAAAATAAAAATAATAATAAATAAATAATGTTTTATTCTGCTCAGAGAGTTAATAGCTTTTGCTTATTTTCAAATCTTATCCCTAGTTGTGATTTTACGGTATATTAAAATACACAGCTTTCAGTATCATAAAACCACTGAATGTATTTAGTTCAATGCAATTGTTAACATGAAGTGTCCCGGATCTATAAAGAGTATTGGTGGTACTTACACATGGCCTAGCTCATGGGCGATGGTGAAGGCAGTGCTGAGTCCGTTGTCCTCACTGATGCTGCAGCTCCTGTACGGATCACACACAGTACCAAGCTCTGCAAGGCCTGGAGAGCAGCGGTCAACACCTCATTAGTGTCTATTCATTATTGGTATCATCCTGTGTCCAGTGTTCATGGGAGTTATATTCATCCCCACATTGAAATATCATTGGATACTTTACAATGCTAGAGGATTCATAATTCCATGTGTGACCTTTAATGATGTCGACCCTGTTCTAGTCTCACACATCCGACTATAGATTAGTTATCTAAAGTCTAATAGCAGACGAGCTGAAATCTGGATGAACGGAGCGTTTCACTTTCTTTCGCTTCATATTTGTTTCGACCAATCACGTTGCTGTGAGTGGGTTTGTAAGCATGTAAGCATGTAATTGGCTAACAGCACACAACACAAGTGTCTGTTAAGGTTTCAATTCAACACTGTGTAGGCTGGTCACTGTAGAAATACACTTATTAAATTCCCTTTTTGAAACCTTCATCCACTCGTGCAATTTGTTTCTCTTCGGTAGGATATTGCCGTAACTCCGCCTCTTGCAGTTCTTGGTTTCTAGCCCAGGCTCTGTGCTGTCTCCCCCAATAAATCCTTCTATAACATAGTAGGATTGCTTGATCTGAAATTAACCCTGTTCTAATTTTAGATATTTTAGATACACTTACCCAGAGTGTCACACTTATCCCTGGCTCTGCAGATGTCTTGTCTACAGTAAGGACAGTAAGATATCCGTTATTGACCAGAATAAACCTATATAACCGTTACAACAAAAACATGGTCATTTTACACAACCCTTGTGGTGACCAGGCAGTATACAGCTGAAATATTTTATTTCTCCAAGCTTTTTAGTTGTAACCGATGTCAGGGAAACTCCAAAAGGGGAGCCCTGTTTGGAAGTTCAAAATAAGGCTTTTCTCTGTGATTTCTCTGTGATCTCTTGTGCTGTTCTCATGCCTTGTACCTGGTGATGAGGATGGCCGTGTCATGGTGTGAATGGTGGCTGTCATCCACAATGTTCTGGCTCTGCTGCCAAATGCAGAAGTTCTTCAACGTGGTCTGTGCGTTAAAAGAAATGACTGGACCGTCCTAGTAGACGGATGATGAGGAATGAGAGGAGAGAACGATGAGAATGAATGATTTAATGGCCAATCTGTAGTGTTGTTTTCCTTACTAAAAAAAAGTAATTAAGCGAGTAATCCTACCAACTCGTTGTTTAATATGACCAGCTTCACGATCACAATGTTGATCAGATTTCCAATGCTGGGGTCTTTGTAGATGGAGGACACCTTTAACGAAAGGACAGATCAGAGAAACACCGGTTATGGACACAGCAGTGGGCAGCTTGATGGAACATAACAACCTCAGAACAGTCCACGTCACAGGGTTCAGCCGTCCTCCAGCTCTGGGCAGGTAACAGTGGACTTGGACGGATTGCAGTGAGAAGACGATAATGACCTGAGCCCCTGTGGAGGAACCAGCTTTTTTTCGCCAGGACCCCGACTATAGGTCATCCCGGCCTCCCCTCCAGGGTCCGGGCCTCAGGCGCCCGTGGGAGAAGCCATTCTTTGAAGTGGCGAGGACTATGCGCTCTATGTGACATACCTCAGCTTATTTTTTTACATTCATCAAAGCTGTCAGACAGGCTATGCCTCCAGCTAACCACCCCGCCCCCCCCCATCCCCCTCTGCTTAGCGTTTGAAAGTGGTGTTTACCCCTGCCCTGGGCTGCCCTTTCGCCTCCATGCAGCCCCCTACAAGACTGACTGACTAGCAAACAGCAGGAGCAGCACAGACGTGTACATGTAATACATAAGAGTTATCGCAAAAACATACCACACACACACACACACGTGTCCTGTTTTCGCTCCAGACGGGCATTACAACACCGCTTTATTATTGGTTACCTCTGCGTTTCTCTTAGGACTCAAAGTATTTTGTAAATGTCCCACCTCTACATCAAAACAATATTTTCTCAGCCTGCTGCTTTCATGTCCTCCAGGCAGAACTTACAATGGACATCAGCGTGAGGATGTAGTGCTGGAGGTTGCTGCCGTGGTGCTCCACCATCTTGCTGTCCGCCACCAGCATGACTTCAACGAAGCGTGGGTAGGAAAGGAAGCGCTTTGATCTCCGGTGAGGTCCTGAGTCGCCACTGCTATCGTTTGACGCTCGACTGGCAGCACTGCCGGCGGTGCTCTCCGCCCTGGTCAGGGCGCCGCTGAGCAACCCGGAGCTCAGCCTCTCCAGGTCTCTCAGGATAGTGCTCCCCAGGACGGGTGGGGACTGGCTGGGGGCCCCGGTCACCCCGACCCCTGGCCGCCTCCTGGGCCTGTGCCTCTTATGACGGTGTTTGTGACCTATGGGATGTAGGGAGAGGAACGTGGGGAACATAAGAACCAAACACACACATTGATTTACACAAATTAATTGAAGGACTGTGGATGGATGATGCATTCAGACAAGCTAGGCAGAGAGGATTTACATTGAAGGAATTCATGATGTGTGCATGAGGTGAGCACACAGACTGATTTTACTATATTTTGCTACACTGTCTCCCCCCGCACCCCAATTTTTATAGTCTCAGAAAGAATGGGCTGATGGATGAATGCTGCCTTGAGTTTCTTGCTCAGAAGAGGGAAGCGAGGGGGGCAGAGAGTTCATGCTAGGTAGACCTGGCACCCAGCCATAAAAATGGAATGAAAAGTGTGTTAAACCGCAAGCAGGCAAGCCCGGGTCACGGCACATGCAACCGACAACAAAAATGTGGAGAGGTCTGAATGCAATCACGATACGCTACCGAGGACAAATCATTTATTCATTCACTGATTCAAAACAACAGGGCTAAGATAGATCTGCACACACAGAGCACCCACGTTCAACGGCTGCAACCAGAAAGAAACCACACTTGTTCTTAGTTCAACTGTTACAACAAAGGTGCTTTGTCTCATTTTTCATATCCCTCATATTCGTGATGGGCCAACTTTGATATTTCCACCAATTGAATGTCAACTCAGGTCATGATGCCACAAAACATGTATATGTAGGGTATTTACACAAAGCTCAAAACACACACACAGAAGTAACATAAACAGATCATACACATGAACATAACCCTTATTTATTTTCTTTCATTTAGATGGCTGACTTTAGTTTGAAGTCGGCATAACTTTTGCTTTGATCCGATTTACACCGGGTCCATTTCCGACTTTCTTATCAAACAGTAGGGGAAGTACAAAAGTCAACAGGAAGCAGGAGCAGTAAACTGAGATGGGACGATACAAGAGTCTCCTTCCAATTTACTTTTCCTGTGTTTCAGGGCAGAAGCAAGCTGACTGCTACAGCTTGGACTGTGGCCTTTAAGGTGCTTCTTTGTTCCTTGCATTGAGTTTTAGCAAAATACGTGCATATTTTACAATATGCACATCAATCTTGAAATATAATGTATATAACGCACAATCAAAACAATCTGAAACACTACAAACTCAATCACTTAACTGAATTGGTTTTCTTATTGCATTTTACTAAATGAATGAAATTGAAACAAATTTAATCTGTGAAGATAACTAAGCTTGAAGATAACCCTTTGTTGAATCATTTACACGTCATTTTGTCTAAGAATCTAGAACGGCAAGGCAGCTCAACTTCACACACATTTACTCATGAACTTCAATCCCTTTCCTGTGTCCATTCACAACTCCAGCCTGCTCAGGGTTTGCCCCCCTCTAACAATCACTGTTCCATCTCAACTACTACATTGCATAATGAGTTCCTGCAGCGATTCACATGGAGGACATGAGCGGTGATGCAGTAGCAGCGGCAACTACGTCTGCTTACGTCTGTGGGAACTCTGATGACGAGGCCAGATAATGACAGGCGGCCTTTAGCACCAAATGACCACAGACACCCAGCAGAACACACGTGCACAGAATCGCATGCAACCTCGGTTGAGCACAGTCATGTAGGATTCGAAACTAAGTACTGTCTGCCTGCTGAGAGTGTTGGCTCGCGGGCAGAAGGAGGACTCTGGGTGAATGTTTAGTGGAACACAACTTTACAATCAGCGGACTGACCCAGCTCACTGGATAACTCAATAGAGTCTGAACCAGCGGCCTGAATTACCAGGCTGTGTGCAAGGTCAAATAGGGTTAAATACCTATCAAACCAAGTACAATCATAGTACATGTGCGTATCAGTAAATGTATGTGAGTGTATGCATGTGGTTTTGTATATTTATGTGCACAGTTGTGTCTCTTCTTGGTGTGTTTTGTGTGTGTGTAAATATGTGGCTGTGTGTATATATGTGGCTCAGTATGTATCTGTACATGTGTGTGTCTGTACATGTGTGTGTGTTTCTGTGCGTGCGTGCATGTGTTAGTGTGTGTGTGTGTGTGTGTGTGTGTGCGTGAGAGTCTGTGTGTCTGCGTGTGTGCGTATGTGTCTCTACTCGGTGTGTGTCTGTGTGTGTTTATGTGAGTGTATGTCTGCGTGTGTGCGTGTGTGTGTTTGTGCACGTGTGTGTCTCTACTTTTGTGTGTGTGTGTGTGTGTGTGTGTGTGTGTCCATGTGTGTGCATGTGTGTGTGTGTGTGTATGATGATGATGATGTATGTGCATACAACATGAGTTCCACCCTTAAGTACCCCGGTAACAACAGAAACCCAGTACCTGAGGTGTCGCAGGCCGGCTCCTCCCCCTCCCTCCTCTCCTTGGGAGCGCTCTTCCTGTACACAATGTGAGGTTTCATGTGTTCTTCCTCATAGTGCTCTCCTTCGTAGCTGTGGAGGGGTTCCACAAAGTACTCCCCTTCCAGAGATGTGAATGTGCCCAGCTGGGTGGATACAGAGACAGAGCAATTTGCGGTTGGTTAATGTATGTTTTCCACAGGGCAGGGTTTGCATCTGCATGACGACGCCTGGATTTCTTCTTGCTGTGTTGTGCAAGTACAAATGAGCCATGCTTTAATCATTTAAAGGACAACACTATGTATGAAATGTGTGGATTTGCAGAGAGCAGCCAGGGTAAAAGGGTGATGTCTATCTAGAAAGCTATTCAAATTGTATTTTCTTGGCAGACTCAATGAAAGGCCTGTTACATTTCAGACACACAGTGAGTGCTACTCGCTAATTTGGAGGTCAAAGACAGGCCTGTACAGGGAAAGTGTCAAGTAAGCAAATGTATTTGTTTTCATGATTTAGTGCAGGAGATTGAGCCGCCAAGTTGAAGACCTTGTGGCAGCCTTACAAGGAAACTAGTGATACAAACTAGTGTTACAATAATACAAACTAGTAATAGGCCAACACTTTATTATACATATAAAGAAGGGAATGATCTGTAAGCCTACATTGTGCTGTAGAAAAATTATGAAACCTATAGAACAAGTCAATAATAACGAAAAAAAAGTAAATTAAAATCATGGGTCTTCATGCATATGTAATTAGTGTAGCTTTTGTCCCAAAACTACCATTTTGTAACAAAGTGCAATTATTCATATCCAATTATATGTGTCTTGATTTTTATGTAATCTGTTAGATGTTAGATGCCCATATGGATTGTTGTTTCTATTCAACATCAGTGTTACATCACGTCGGGCGTGCGTAGAGACGTCACCGGCGACTACCGGAGGAAATTAATTTAAAACGAACCAGGCAAGTAGGGCTGGACTTTACTACACCGCATGAAAGGTTTCCCCCTCACACTATGATAATACAGTTCTGCTTTGAATGCGTTAATAGCTCCTAGGCCTTTCTCAATGATAAAATACAAATATAGTATTGTTTTCGCATTTTAGAGCTTGAGATAAAAGGGACTTAATGTCGAACTAAAAGGCTGTGGCGGGAATTAAACATTATTCACTCTCACAATCACCGCGTGTGTAGGTGTAAAAACCCAACTCACCAGTCCGGAGCACAGACTGATGACCGCGGCGTGTTCTGTGTGAGCGTTCACATGTCCTTTATAGAAACAGTGGTTCAATTCGGTGTCCTCCTCATCCACTTCCCCTCCTCCTCGCCAGAAATCCGTTATGTTGCTCCCTCCTCTCGGTACTCCAAGAATGGTCACAGTGTACATCGGTGCGATAAATCCAGACTCTAGCGTGAGGTTCAGGTGATAGTTCTGTCCGAATGCAGATATCCTGTAGTGAATGTTTGACGAGGCCCATTGGTCCGTAATGTTGCTGGCGTCCCGGTCCAAACTCCGCCGTTTCCTCTTGAAGTGCACACTCGTAGGGAACTCACCGCCTGCTTCATTCACTCGCACCGGGGTTACAATCTCATACGCGCGGAGCTCCTCTGATGCTACTGGGAGAAAGTTAGAACCATAATAAAAAAAAAGTTTTCACCGTAACGTAGGCCTAATGTAAAATAGTAAGATTCAACAACATATGTAGGTCTAAATAGTATTTGGTACCTGTAGCCTACGTACAAAAGTATTACAGCCTATGTGTTAAAAAAATGCAAAAGTCAATCTTTGACATTCATTCTAAGAAATGTCAATATGTTGGCGTATTTTCAAATTTTACGTTTCCAAGAATCGTCACAAATCATATGCTTGGTTGACCGTAAACATTCATTCATTCAGAATCAGTTGTAGGCTACTGTTAAGTAGAACGCATCACTTCTAAACAACCCGTTGCGTTTAAAAAGGGAGCAGCCTAACTTACCTCTGCTGGTATTCATATGCAATATCTCCGTGGTTGCCACCGTATTCAGTAAATCAGGGACCAGTAGAAACCCTAGCCCCCCGAAGAGCACATGCATGATTGTCCACATTGTGGAGAGCGGCAGGCTGAATACCGTGCTCCGCTCACTCCAGCGTGTTCCCTCGCTCAAGCGCCTACAGTCTGGATGCCACATCCAATACGGTTATCCGCGAGTCTTGTTTCTGGCCGGTAAACTGGCGGGACCGGGACGTGAACGTTTTGCGGAATCCCTGGCCAACATTGCATACTGCAAAGAGGAGTGGGGTTTGCTCAGACAGTCAACTGGTGGTGGTGGTGGGCTCTGCGGCTGCCACAAGGCTCGAGCTCTCCCGAGCAAGGGGCGGGCTCAACGAGACAAGTGCTAGTGGTGGAGTGAGTGAGCCTGCCCTGTTAGCCTACATAATATACAGAAAGAAAAAAGAAAAAGAGTGAGGGACAGTAAGAGAGTCTTACATTTTGAACAAGGTAATGCAGAAGTGCTGTCTCTGTATGTGGAACTTCCTGGGGGTCCTCAAAGATACGTTCGAGGTGTCAAATAGCGACGTCATATAATACGAGTCAAGTCTTTAGTTGCCACTGAGGAGGGCATTGTTGACAAGAAATACTCATGGCTTTATGGGCTACAGGATTCTGAGTGAAACAATGGTATAGCCACAAATCTGTTTGTGCCATTGTATGGTCAAAGATCAAAGAGTGGTTTAGCCTGTCGCCCCGCAGACCTCTAAAACAGTGCTAAATAATGTAAATGTAATAAGTAGCCCCTCTTGTCGTAGCCTAATTACGCCCTTACTTGCCCTCTGAGGAAAGAACAACAAAGAAAATGACTTTTAAATCCTTACTATACTGTGCTCAAAAAAAATCTGGATGTTTGGACATAACATCAGCTATGAATGCATTACTCCAGGTGATTTACTTAAAAGCACAACTCTGTAGCCCATTGTGTAGCAATGTTCAATCAAACACAATGTAATGCATGTCACGCGTAGCAGACAAGACATGTACTCAAAAGACATGAACAGCACTGTAAACAACACCCTTATAAACACATACACATACAAAACCGCTTTCTATAGACGACTTTTCTGTGAATAACACCCAATAAATTGAACCATATTCCACATTAAAATAATACCTCTCGCCCATGGAGCCTGTTGTGTACTCAAGCTGTACTGGTGGAGCACCCCCACCACCACCCCCATGGACCACATCCCTGCAGGCCTCTGATGGTTCTCTTGGTGATGCCCATGCAGAGCTTATGTGGTGCTAAATGTTAGCAGGTGGCACATGCCTTCGGAGCTCATTTGCAGCGGGAGTTATCAACCCACACGTGTGCACACACACACACATACACGCACAAACAGACACACACACACACACATACACGCACAAACAGACACACACACACACACACACACACACACACGCATGGCTGTAATGGAGGCAAACTTACTACAGGTGCACATCGAAAGACCTATTGTCATCAGAAGTGTCTCAGATGATGTCCGGTCATGGGAATCTCCCTCCTCTAAACAGACCTAGGCAGTGATTTAAGGAGCACTGTGGTTCACATCTAGGATACAGAAATGTCCAGAGCGTCATACACCCAAGCTGAAGGGATCAAATATTTTCTAGAGAAGAAAAGGTAAGCCTAAAAAAACATTTTGTTTGTATATTTAGAATAAGTACAGATAGCACTAACTAACAAATGGTTGGTGAAACAACCAAGACTGATACAGAAGCTCAGCATCAGTCTGAATGTCACACGGTTTTTTACACAACCATCTGCCCTCTTTCAATGGATCTAGCAGCAGCAGCAGCAGCGGTGGCTGTCATAGCCAAGAGATGTTGACAGTCAAGCTATAGTCAACATTCACATCATAGTCCAGCAATCACTACCTGGCAGCTGTCCACCAGTGTACAATGTACTCATCTCTATTCTATACGTATCTGTTATCTTTATTCTATGAGTATTATATTCTATGGTTAAGCCACTGGGTGCTGCTTCCCCTACCAGCTTCACCCCAGCCACCTGTGTGTAGATCTACATGTGCTTCATTCAGATACTTTATATACATTATATACATGATGGGGGAGGTATGTACTCCCTCCTCTGTGATTCTACTCAAAAAATAAATATTGTCAAAATACAATACAAAATAAAGTGTATAAGTATATGTTATAATCAACAACAGAACGTTTTTTTATTGAGAGTCCTTGCGTTAACACGTGTATCCTCAGTGAAACAGGTCGGTATTTGAGAAGCAGAACATTTGCCTTGCAGAATGATAGTTCACAAATCAGGAACCCCTTTAAATACCCCTTTAAACCCTTTTATTTACAATTCGTCCCTTTCCGAGAACTCACCATAAACTCTTTTTACAGCACAGGGGTCAGAGGTAAAACCAGCCAGGAGAAAGCTGCCTTGAGGCAACACTCTTAAAATGAGCAGCAACAGCAACTTAAAGCACACCAATCACATACCCAGAGTTGACTTCAGCAAAGGTTAAAAACAACACAAATCATGATCGTTGTCATATGCAGTTTCAGTTCATCAATTATTTGCCATTGCAAATGTAATGTTTTTCCACCCAAACAACTCCGCAGCCACCATCTCCAATGCTTCTTATCACTAAATGAATTCCCCTCATGGATTCCTCAATGACACAAAAGCTTGTCGTGTGTGTGTGTGTGTGTGTGTGTGTGTGTGTGAGTGTGAGAGTTGAAGTACATTCTATTTGAGATGAAAAATGGCATTTACCTACATTCCGGGTTGTCTGTCAAAGTTAAATTACTTCAACAGTGGGAGTCAAAACTGTTTCTTCAAGATGCATTTAAAAAATAGCTGAACCCTGAAGCAGCTCCTTTGAAGCCAATTTAATTTAGTCATTTATTTCTGGTATAGCCATTGACCCCGATCTGTGAACATATGTTCACAGATCAAACACTTACATAATCTATACCTAGCATAAAACAACAAGCTAACAATTTTAATTTACAGAGGTTGAAGACCCCAATATGTTCGTACTCTCATCAAATTAATTAAAATAGAGATAATGACATCTTGTTCAAGGGTTATGAGTCATTAGATGCTAAATATCTTGTTTAAGGTTATGCGTTAATATATGCTAAATATCTTGTTTAAGGTTATGTGTTAATATATGCTAATTATCTTGTTCAAGGGGCTATGAGTTCACTTTGTTGTCAAGGGGAACCAAGTGTACCCCATGTAAACAATCTATGTGAAGCCTTTAGGCTTCACATAGTATAGGTAGGCTACTCTGCTGTAGACCAGTGGTTTCGTACCACTGGTCTCCCCGCAGGACCAACATGTGTCATGAGTCAAGACCGGTGGTTCACAACTAGTCTAGCCTCAGGACTAACTTGTGTCATTAGTAATTATATCACTGTTACCACTCTGCTACCACTCAAAATGCCCTCGATATACCCACCAGTTGAGAATCATTGAGACGTCACTTATTCTCTATAGCGGCCTCTCTGGTCATCAGTGGTATAATGCTGTGGGAATAATAAATGCTGCAAGTTTAATTGTAGCACTCAATCATATTGATACATAGCCTACCCCTGACTACAACTAAATTAACTTTTATTAATAACAGATTCAAGCACTGATAATAAATTAATATTCATCTCTACAATAGTTGATAATTGAGATTGTGCGTGAGTGAGTGAGTGTGTGCGAGCGTGCGTTTGTGCATGTGCATGGGGTTGTAGCAGTCTTCATATTATTCCTCTAGTATTTTTAACACTCACAAAGAGCTTCCTTTAGCATGTTACTGCTTGCCTCTGTCAGTTATAACAGAGTCAACATCCAAATGGCTAATTCAGACCTTCAGACAGACAGACTCATGACCTATCCACGGCCATCACGTATGCACACCTCATGCACACCAAGTCCACAGTGACGCAGCGTCACACACTGCAGCAAACAAGGCCGCAAAGACAAGCTTGGACCTCTGCAGTGTAGTTAGGGGGCCTTCTGAGAGCAGTTCACAGGGAGAGCAGCAGAGAGGGTCCGGGGAACGCGGCCTGTATGCGGCCAAAGCAGCACAGCAGCTGTCGGGGTGTCCCTGCAGAACCCCAATGCTTCTCAGATTCCACCGCTCCTCTGGTGGAATGGTCAACAATTATCCTCTATTATATTCTATAATCTATCCCCCTTTTGGTCCTCGGATTGGAAAGACAGCGAGAGGAAGAGAGAGAGAGAGAGAGAGAGAGAGAGAGAGAGAGAGAGAGAGAGAGAGAGAG
>OOFG01013190.1:4221-19880 GCA_900323295.1 Molva molva
CTTTCACCAACACACTGGCCAGTTCTTCTTGGAAGACCAAATGCAGATCCCATCCCTGTCTGTGAATCTCACCAATGACAGCGAGTCCCAAGGCCCAGCTCACATCGAGGGAGACAACAAATTCTATCTACCTGTGAGTGATACCATAGACGTGCACATTTGTCTGGATCGGTTAGGGTTAAGGGCTCGACATACGACTGCGTTTGTCCAAATTAAGCTTGTGCCAATTAGCGATTGGATTGTATATTGACAATTGAAGGGATGATGGACAATTTATTTTTCCTACGCCAATACTAGGGCGATTTTAACTAACTTACTATCAGAACTTACTATAAACAGAGCGCACGTAGATTCCGTCTGAATAACCTCTGCCTCATTCAAAATATTACTTTTAAGACACGTTTGACTGCATGCGCCGAAACGCAAAATAAGCTTGAATAGACGCGGCGCATGCGCACATTCGGCAAAGCAGGGCAATGTATGGTGCTTCGCAGACAAACGCGTCTTAAAAGTAATTTGCAAATAATGGGTTTACCCGCCTGGACTACTTTGGATTATAGCAAGTAACAAACGCAGTCATATCGTTGAGTTGTGAAAGTTTTTTTTTTTAAATATATCTTCCACTCGATGTTGGGTGAATGGTGAAATAACAGGCAGGAAGCGGAGAGCTACGTTCAGATGGGGTCTACGTGTGCTCTATTGGTAGAGTCATATCAGATCTCTAGAATCTGTACCCTACTGTGCATCTTAGAGATGTTTCTGGTGGAGCAGAATGTCCGACTCTACACGGAGGTTAGTTGTATCAGGTATCAACTTTACTAGGTGTCTTCTACGGTAATGACATACATAACATTCCCCCCCCCCCTTCGAAAGGCAAAAACATGGGTAAACTGGCAGACACTTACATAGCCATGTAACAAGCTATGTGCTAACTATCACCAGAGTGTGTCAAAAGTCAGTAGCATAGCCCCTGAGATGGCCCGGCCGGGATCGAGCCCGAACTGGCCGTGCAGCGGGTTCAGCTGAGTGTTCAGCCTGGGCTGGAGGCTGCTCAGCTGGGACATCCAAGTAGCCTGCTATAAAGCCTGAGTCAATGTTAGGCCCCAGGTCTGTGGCAGCAGACGGTGGCACTTTCCGAAGGCGGCTCGCATGCCACCTCGATCCATCGGACAGGAGGAGGTAGCTGGCCCCCGCTGAGTGGTGACCTGCATAGGCCTGGACAGAACAACAGCACCTTGTGGTTCCGGTGGGTTCGGCGGACTGGGACCCAGTCCAGGACTGCGCTGGAGCTGCAGGAGCCCGCAGCCGATTCAAGGGTAGCTGTATCTCACGCCCCATCATGAGGGGCGCCGGAAAGATGCCGGTAGTGGAGTGCTGCGTTGCACAGTTGTACAACAGGGTGCAAAGAAGGGCCATAGAGAATGCAAGCCCTCAGCCAGGTGAGCTCTGATGCCGTTCTTTAGATTCTGGTTCAGCTTCTCCAGGCCCCCATTCGTCACAGGGTGATAGAAGGCCGTGTGGATGTGCTTGATGCCCCTGTCACCCAAAAAGGCCACAAACTCTGCAGAGATAAATTGCAGGACGTTGTCTGTGGTGATGGCTGTAGTGGTCCCCCCACGGGCGAAAAAGCCATTCCAAGATGACCACGCTGGAGGTGACAGACCCGGCCACTTAGAGTGACTGTCGTAGACCACCATGAGGAAGCGTTGATGGGGAAGGAGTCCATGGAGCTCCCTGCATATGTCGAGCTCAAGAGGCTCCAATGGCTTGGCTGGCCATCGCAGCGGCTGCAGCGGTGGCAGCACAAGAGGACAGGTTTAAAATCCCACAAACTCGATTGCGGGGACGCAGAAGATACATTTGTCCTCGTTCAGTGTGAGGATGTGACTGATGATCACTTCAAGGACCCGACAGAAGAGTTCATTGTGGAGGACAGCCACTGAGCCGTGCACCACGATATCATCCAGGTATATCACCACCCCGAGAATGCCTGCGGAGATGGTGGCCGTAATCTTTTGGAAACAGCTGGGAGCGGACCTTAGCCCAAAAGCCATCCTTGTGTAGCGGAACACCCTGGCCTGGGTGACAAAAGCGGTGAGGTTCCGGCTGTCTGGATGCAGTGGGACCTGCAGGTAGCCCTGGCGGAGATCATGCTTTAAGAACGTGGTGACGCTGTGAAGGCACTGTGTAGTCAGTTCTTCTGCTGTAGGCAGCTGGTACTTGTCTGGATTGAATGTCTTGTTAACAGTCCTGAGGTCGACGAACAAGCGCAGGCACCTCAACTTCTTCATAGCTACCACCAGCTTGGAGATCCAGGGAGCAGCGTTGACCGGCTCGATTATGCCTGCCTCTAGCAGCTTCTGGAGCTCCACAGCCACGAAGGCCGAGGGGAATACGGCGTAGGGGCTGGATGACTGGGCGCATGTCAGGGTTGAGGAGGGGCTGGTGGTTAAAAACCGAACAGCAGCCCAGTAACGTGAATAGGGCAGGCCATAGTTGTTGCCATGATGAGCCGACATGGTTGATGGTTAGTCCACTGCTATCCAGGAGCGCAAAACCCAGACTAGAGAACCATAGGTTCAGAAGTCCATGAGGACCAGAAGTCCATGAGGTTTGCACCGTGGCGTGACATTTGGAAGGTGACTGTAGGTAAAGTCTTATTAGCATAGCACACTGTGAAGCTGAGAGCATCTACAATGTCAATTGTGGAGTTGCCATAGCCACACAAAACCGCAGAGGGTGTGGTTAATGTCAGGTGTGGAAAGATTGAATGGTAAGGAACCAGAACTCACTGAGTGGATGGTTGTATTTGCCAGGAAAACGACTGGGAACGGTGGTGGCCCTGGAGAGGGGACTGGCGTGGAGCGGCAAGCCTTGAAAAAATGGTTCTGTTTTCCACAGCGCTGACATCTCTGCGCCCTGGTGGGACAGTTTTGGGCCCTGGAAGTGTGTGATGAGGAGCCGCAATTACCGCAGCGTTGGCGTGCTGGTAAGCGTTGGCGTGCCGGTGTGTGCAGGCATCCCGCTAGTTCACATCAGAGCTCTCATGGAGGGAAACTGGGCTGGATGACCATGAGTGGTGCTTCACTTGTTGTGTCGCAAACATGGGCAGGGAGAGGAAGGGACAGGCTTGCCGGGAGGCTAATTAATTAATTCATTAATTTCTCCCGAATTTTGGGGTTATTGGTGTGTTCAGCCAATTTGGTCCCTAACCATTTCATCCTGTAGTGTTCCAAAATTACAGAATCTAGCTAAGCCGCTCAAATCAGCTAGATATTGAGGAACTGACTTCCCCACGTCCTGTCTGCACTGGCGAAAAATTAAAATAAGAGAATGGCGCCCTGCGGAGCAGCAAATGATCCGACAGCAATGTCACACATTCCGTGTAGGTTCGGTGCCCAAGCAGTGAATGATAATGGCTTTCTTCCGAGCCACGGCTACATCTTCCAATCCGAGAGCCGCGATATAGGTCTTGAACGATTCAAGCCAACAAATCCAAGGGACAGGAGGTTCACCAGTCCTAGGGAAGAGGACGGTTGTGGGACAAAAACTCCATCGTCGTCACCAATGTTGTGATGGAAATAGAGTGACTCTAGACGGAGGTTAGTTGTGTCAGGTATCAACTATACTAGGTGTTTTCTTTAAAGATTTTACGGCATTTTACTAGCCCGCGCTCAGCGGCAGGAAGCGCAATTGCGCTGCCGGCACTAATAGACATTCTCACCTTGGTCTCTTCAATCAGCACCTTTTCCACGCCCCATATTACGGAGCCCATGCGCTCCTCACGTGAGAATGCACATCAATCATTCAATCATTGTCAGCACTTCCTTACCATATAAATAACCTGTCTTTTTCTCACCAGTCGCTGACTCTTCCCATGAACAAACCTGCTACCGCCATATTCTATCGTATCGTCCTGGAGGAACGTCCTCCAGTGGATTTTTGTTTAGCCTTAGCCTTTGGTAGATTCTTAGTTATCTGGAACTGTGGATTCCACCCACCATCTGTCTGCCTTTATTGACTCCGGGGCAGCGGGTGACTTCCTGGACATCTCATGGGCCTGTGAGTGGGGAGTTCCTTTAAGCCAGCTGGCAGATCCTTTAAAGGTGACTGCCCTGGACGGCCGACCCTTGGGCTCTGGCGAGGTCAGTCAATGCACTAAGCCAATCATTTTAGCACTGGAGGGGAATCACAAAGAGAGACTTTGGTTTCACCTCATACACTCACCTGAATTTCCGCTGGTTTTGGTGTTTCCCTGGCTAGCACAGCACAATCCCCGTGTTGATTGGACGGTGGGAAAATTGGAGGAATGGGGTCCATCATGTTCTCTGACTGTCTTAAGCCTTTCCAGGAGAGGACCAGGGGTTCTCCACTTTCGGTGGAGATTCTGGATTTGTCTAAGGTTCCATCGGACTACGCTGACCTTCATGAGGTCTTCAGCAAGAGAAGGGCCACCACTTTGCCACCACACCACCCATACGACGTGCGATTAACCTCCTGCCCAGTTCCTGTCCTTCTCGTGTCGTCTCTACTCCCTGGTCATCCTGAGACAGCAGCCATGGAGACCTACATTAAAGAGGCGTTAGCGATGGGCTTCATCTGCCCATCTACTTCTCTGGCTGGAGCAGGTTTCTTCTTTGTGGGTAAGAAGGACGGTACCCTCCGGCCTTGCAGAGACTATCGATCTCTGAACGACATTCAGCTTTTGAACATTTACAAGGAGCCACCATCTTCACTCATTTTTAACATCTTAAAAATGACTACAACCTGATTCGTATCCGTGAGGGTGATGAGTGGAAGACGGCCTTTAACACCCCAACAGGGCACTATGAATATCTGGTCATGCCCTTCGGCTTGTCCAATGCTCCAGCAGTCTTCCAAGCCCTGGTCAATGACGTGCTTCGTGACATGCTAAATAGATTTGTGTTTGTGTAACCGGACGATATTCTGAGCTTCTCCCGCACTAGGGAGGAACACACTCAGCATGTGCGCAGGGTCCTGAAGCAGTTCCATGCCAGCTCCATTACATTTCTTGTCTATATCCTGGCCAGCTCCCAAATCAAGATGGACCCAAGCAAGGTGTCTGCCGGGACAGACTGGTCACAACCCACTACAGTGAAACAGGTGAGACGCTTTATGGGGTTTTCAAATCTTTATCGCGGCTTCATCCTGGATTTTAGTTCTGTTGCTGCCCCAATAAATGCTCTCACCAGGAAGACAACTTTCCAGTGGACTCCTGAGGCAGACCAGGCGTTCCTGGAACTCAAGCAGCGTTTCACCTGGGCCCCCATACTCGGGGGGGCCGAGGTGGGGGAAGGAGCAGTGCTTTCCCAGCGGTCAGTCGATGATGGCAAGCTCCACCCCTGCTCCTTCTTCTCCAGACGGCTTACACCTGCAGAGGCGAACTGGCAGTGAAGGAGGCACTGGAGGAGTGGCAGCATTGGTTGGATGGGGCCAAACATCCATTCGTGGTCTGGACAGACCATAAAAACTTGGCCTACATTCGGAGCGCAAAGCGGCTTAATTCAAGACAAGCTAGGTTTTGATTTTGTTCTTTCTTATCGCCCTGGAAGCAAGAACATTAAAGCAGATGCGCTCTCGTGGCAGTTTGATTCCGCAGAGGGAATGCAGAATCTGCATCGTCACTCCGGTTCAGTGGACAATAGAGTCCGAATTGAGACAGGCACAGGCCTCCAAGCCAGACCCAGGAGGAGGTCCTCCTAATAGACTATTCGTCCCAGTGGCAGTGAAGCCACGGGTCCTGGAATGGGGGCATTCGTCCCATCAGGTGGGGCATCCGGGAGGGCATCGGACCCTCGAATTCCTCAGGTGGCAGTTCTGGTGGCTGGCCATGAGTAAGGACACTCATGCTTTTGTGGCTGCTTTCCTGACCTGTGCCCAGAATAAGAACCCCAGGCAAGGTCCCTTTGGTCTACCCGTACCACAACGACCCTGGTGCCATCTTTCCATTGATCTTGTGATCGGTCTGCCTCTGTCGGATGGCAAAACGGCCATTCTGGTCATACAGGTTCTCTATGGTGGCATACTTCATCGCACTGGAGAAGCTCCCATCTGCCCGTGAGACCGCCTCCCTGATGATCCAGCAGGTCTTCCGACTCCATGGTCTACCACATGACATCGTTTCTGACCGGGGTCCCCAGTTCATCTCCAGGTTCTGGAAGGCATTTTGCTCCCTCCTGGGCGCGTCCACAAGCTTTTCTTCAGGGTTCCACCCTCAGTCTAATGGCCAGACTGAGAGGGTCAACCTGGACCTGGAGACGACACTACGCTGTCTGGTGAACTCCATCCCGACGACCTGGAGCTCCACGCTAGTGTGGGCGGAATATGCTCACAACTCCCTACAGTCTTCATCCACAGGTATGTCTCCTTGTGAGTGTCAGATGGGCTACCAACCATCATTATTCCCCGAGCAGGAAGTGGAGATGGCAGTACCAGCAGCAATGGACTTTGTGAGTCACTGTAAGTCTGTCTGGAGACGGGCCAGAGATGCCCTGCTGTGTGCCAGGACCAGACACGCTCACCAAGCCAAGCAGAGACGTCGGGCTTCCATCCCGCTCCAGCCTGGAGACAAGGTTTGGCTTTCGGCAAGAGATCTTCCACTCAGGGTGGAGAGCCGCAAGTTGGTGCCACGTTTTGTGGGTCCTTTTGAGGTGCAAGTGAATCCTGTTTCATACAAGCTAAGTCTACCATCTTCCATGCGCATTCATCCCGTGTTTCATGTGTCTCAGCTGAGACCAGTATCTACCAGTCCACTGTCTCCCACCGTCCAGGTTCCACCACCACCACGCCTGCTGGATGGGCAACCGATCTACACGGTCCGCCGGATTCTCAATTCCCGGAGGGTGCAAGGTCGCATCCAGTACCTGGTGGACTGGGAGGGCCATGGCCCAGAGGAGAGGTCCTGGATACCGGTACGGAACATCCTGGACTCAACCCTAATAAGGGACTTCAAGCGTCTCCATCCAGACCAGGTTTCAGGAGCATCAGGAGCCGCTCGTAGAGAGGGGGGTACTGTCACAATCGTGGGTGAAGCCACGGCCACAGCCACGGCCACTCACAGTGCCTGCGCCCAGCGGCAGGAAGCGCGATTGCGCTGCCGGCAGTTTTCGACCATATCGTCCTTGAGGAACGTCCTCCAGTGGATTTTTATTTAGCCATAGCCTTAGGTAGATTCTTAGTTTTCTTTCATTTATAGTTCATTTTGAATCTTGTTCGTTCTATAGGCTTTATTTTTGCCTGATGTCTTTTAGGAAATAAAGAGCCCTAAAAGACTTTTGAACTCTGTCTCTCTCTCTCTTTCTCTGCGCCCGGGTCCTGGTTAACCAAAATGTTACAATTTATAGAAGCATATTTGCAGGTCAATATGTAGAGCCCTATGAAATCTGTTTAATTTTTTTGCAAATTCCGTTTTCATTTTTTCCCAAATTTATATTTTTCTTTTTTTCTGTTAATTTTTTTCAGAATTCTGTGCTTTACGATTTGTGCTAATTTTATCATCAGAAAGACTACTTATGTGAATTAATAAAACGTCAACAATTTAATAAGATATAACAGTACATTTTTAATGATGCACACAACATTGCACTATTTGGAACTATATACTATACTATATTTATAGTTTTTAAGAGGACTTGGCCATCTCAGACGGCCTCTTTGACATGTTTCTCAAAATTGTGACAAGTTGTGGGGTGACGATACGATCGACCCCCCCTCTCAAAACACCCCGATCGAAAACGGAATTATGTATTTATGCCTACTCGTCTGTAATTTTACAATTATTAAATAATTTAGGTTTCTACAATAATCAGGCCTACTTTTGATTATTATTTCTTTATCAATTTCAGCCAAATTATGGAAGATTTTGCAAATTCTGCAATATTCCAGGTTTTAGAGTTGATTCCATTTCTAGTACCAAATTCCGCGATTCCGTCCGCGATTTCCGCATTGCGGAAATCATAGGGCCCTAAATATGGTGAGTCATCATATATATACATACAAATTAATAAATGGAATAAATCAAAAAATAAATGAAGGCAAACTATATATATACCATACAGATCATACAGCAACTAAATATGCAATGCATTACAACCTTTTTGTTTATAAACCTTTGTTTATACCTCGTTTATAAACGACTAAATGTCATGTTGTTTCCCTCTCCATGTGAGTCAATATTTGCGAACCAACATATCTGGTAGGGCATCATGACATTTTTTGCATCATGACATTCACTATTCTGCTATCTCCAGTTTTGTTCTTAGATTTCAGATCGATTCTCTATAATAAATAGTCCTAAAGCTACAACAATAGATGTGAAGCTGTTGAAATAGATAAAATAAAAATATTTTATAAACAAAATAAAAGAATAAACAATATATTACTCCATTTTGTTTTGTTTATGCCCAAGGTTCTCCTGTGATGTAGTAAAACACATATATACATTTCTGGTCTAGTCCCGTCTACCAAGCTGCATGGCGCCATTCTTCTCAAGATGCCTCCAGGAACTGGAGTGCATAGCCAATGTCAATCTTATATGCAATGCCAATCGTACAACGACCACCAAGACTCCTGCATCCATAATGGTTAAGGGCGTTAAGCTATTTGCTTCTACATCCACGTGCATATGTTTACTTATGTGTATGGTTACATGCGCACGTGCGCATTTGTTTATAGGCTATGTATGTATGTATACTCTTGAGGTTGATTGCATTGTATGCGTGTTAGAACCTTTAAAAGTATTGGTGAGATATTTCATATGAGCAACCAGCACACTATTCTTAACATTTTGATGTAAAATAGGCCTATGTAGTTGCAATTTCCACATTTTTTGTCTCTTCAGTCAATGTTTTTACTGTGCAAATCCCATGTGATTAGCTGTCAATTTTGTATTGCTTAGAATTCAGTAGAAGAATCAGGTGGTTGCAATCTTCAACCTCACCGCTAGATGCCACACACTTGAATATTATTAACAGTGGTGAAATTAGTGGAGAAATAGCAAGGCCCCTTTACATAGTTTAGATGGTTTTGATTTCAAGTAATCTCTCTCATCCCATCCCACAAATTCATTGGGATGAAATTGCAATTTGGGAACATATAATTATTTTTTGCTGATTCATTTTCAGGAAGAGATCAGGAAACCGACGAATAAAGTTGAAGACTTTTATTTAGAATTTTAAGAAAGTAATGTAAAAGCAGAGCTGGTCTATAATGATTATAATCCTTCTAAGGGTAGGCCTTAAATTCTCCCACACATCACCCTTTGGGACTTACTAAGTCACAACAATTAGCATTGGCTTAAATTGCTCTTGATAGCAAGGCTTTCTTCCCGGACTGCTTGATAAATGATCGGTATTCACATTTGGTTATCAGAAAAACATGCTAATGATCTCAATTACATCACAGGGATTTCCACCTGCATGTTTCTCTGATCTTTTATCACAGGGATTTCAACCCTGTTGAACCCTGTGTCTTATGCACCAAAAAGATTACCAAATGCGCTATACCTTTTAAGACGGGTAACACCTATCAGTTTACAAAACACAATTACACACACAAGTGGTTATACAAAACATTATTGTAACACTATTGGCATAAGCAGTGTATACAACTGAAACTTTATATGTAGTATACAAAGTGATTATATAAATGAAAAACGGGATTATACATACTGAAAAAATGATTAGATGTACTGAAAAAAGGATTATATGTACTAAGTTACAGCTGCCGTGACATTGAACGTATAACCTTCATACCAGTGAGCTTCATGACTTGATGTGCTGTGTACAGGGGGTTTTGGGCCTGGGCTTTTGTCAGCTCCAGTAGCTGGCGAGTCCCATGTCCATTCCTCATCTCGCATCATTGCTCACTCCTCTGTGTACATACAGAGGAGGGCATGGCTCACATGCAAGGTTACTAGCACGTACAAAGTATGTGAGCCTTCATTGGGGACCGCAGGATCTGACATGCTGGATTCAACCCATGCTGGTGTCGGTTTCCTTGTGGCAGTCATCATCGTCCTCTGATGTCATATTACACACATTCATTTCTTGTCTCCCATTCAGGTACATCATTATCATCATAGGTTTTTAATGGCATTGAAATTACACTAATTTGTTTAGTAAGACATAGTTATCACAGATCTTATGATTGGTATACAACAACAAAATACCAAATGTTACCATAGCATAGTTACCATCCCCACTACCTATGGCCATTTTCATTATCCAACCTCCCCATTCACCAAATGCACTATCTAACCAATTCCCTACTGCATCTCTGCCTGAATTGCGATGTACCCTGTTCCTCAAACTTTTGAGTTGGTTCATAGCTTGAGTAAACGTCCCTTCAGGTGCCGTGTTATTGGGGATGAATGTACAGCAATGCTCTCCAAACATTTGACATTTGACCCCTCCTTACTCTGCTAGTAGCCAATTTAATGCTTGTCTGTTTTGCCATGCCATTCTACCTGGTTTCCTGGCTGTCATGGTCGGTGCTGGCGGGGCAGCGGGAACATAGTGGGGTAGGATCCAAATGCAGACTGGGATTCAGGAAACATAACAAAAGGGGTTTTAATAAAGAAACTCAAAATCTCTGTTCCATGAACAGGCTGAAAAAACACTACAATTTGGGGACCACAAGGAACATGACAAAAACAAAGAACCAACCAGGGAACAAAGGAGGTGAACTAGTATAAATGGGGAGAGAGTGATCGGGGAATGAGTTGCAGGTGGAAAGATAGACAAGGACACACAGGTGAGGGGAATGAGGTGATCACAACCCGTACGTATCACATTGACTGGTCGGCGGGCCAAATTGACCAGAAGGATAGATCCCAGGTTCCACAGTCCAGCTCCCCCACATGTCTACCTGTCGTCTCCACAGGTAGGGTAGAGCCCTCGGAGGGTAATACCAGCACCGACCTGTCCAATATTCCCAGGGAGTACTGGGACTGGGGGAAGTCTTTAGCAAGATACGCGCAAAGGACTTAACTCCCCATAGACCCTATGACTGCGCCATAGACCTTTAACCGGGAACCACGCCCCCCCCCGAAGATTATTGACAGCCTATTCCGCATTGAGGAGGCCATGGCGCCAGGCCATATTCGCCCCTCCACATCCCCCGCCGTTGCGGGATTGTTATTCGTGGCCAAGAAGGATGGAGGACAGCGGCCTTGTATTTATTACAGGGGACTGAACAGCATCACCATTAAGAACCGCTACCTCCTTCCCCTTATGAACACAGCATTCTAATCTCTACTGGGAGCCCAGATTTTTACTAAATTAGACCTAATGTACTGCCTACAATTTAGTGAGGATGAGGGAGGGAGATGAGTGGAAGACTGGCTTAAACACTTCCAGCGGTCATTACGAATATCTGGTGATGCCCTTTGGTCTAGTTAATGAGACTGCTTAACGACATCCTTATGGATCTCCTCGACCACTGTGTCTATGTTTATTTAGATGATATTCTAATATTTTCCAAAAATATAATTTAGCATATGCAGCACGTCAGGATGGTCCTGCAACGTCTCCTGGAACACGTCTGTTCGTCAAGGGAGAGAAATGTGTTTCACGCCGATACCATCTCTTTCCTAGGGTTCATAGTGATCTCCTGATGGACCCCGCCAAGGTGAGCGCAGTGCTGGACTGGCCCCAGTTGTCCTCGGTTAAACAGGTGTAGCGCTTCTTAGGATTTGCTCATTTCTATAGATGTTTTATTAGGAATTTTAGCGCTCTAGCCGCTCCCTTGACAGCTCTGACTCGTAAGAACCCGACGCTCTTTTCATGGTCCCCGGAGGCGGAGCGTGCTTACACCGAGCTGAAGCGGCGCTTTACCTCGGCACCCATCCTGAATCACCCTGACTCCTCTCCGCCCTTCATAGTGGAGGTAGACGCCTCAGACATTGCTGTGAGGGCAGTTTTGTCGCAACTTTACCCCACAGACGGGAAGATGCACCCCTGCTCATTTTTCTCGCGTTGCTTATCCCCAGCGGAGCAAAACTATGATGTGGGAGACCGCGAGCTACCACCTGCCTCAGCGCCTCCGTCAGCCTGTCGCCTGGCTTCCATCCCCAGTCAAACGGCCAAACGGAGCCCAGCAGATATCTTTATGAGGGGTCACTGTTCTCTTGTGACCCTCTTGTGACCAGTTTTACGTCAGGTAAAAAGGTCAACAGGACAAAGGGGGCTAGATAACACTAGTTAATAGAAAACAAGCTTAAATGATTAAAAGGAAATAACATATGCATTTTTCCATTACAATATACCGCCATCGGACATTCTTCTTTTGCCAAAGTTAGTCCTATTAATGTGTCTGCTACTACTGCATATCGCGAGACTTCGTTTGCAGCATTATTTCCGTTTGCTACGAGGGTGTTTGCTGGTGCGCCGTGCATTTAATGACAGCTAACGTGGCCTGTAATTGTATGGCATCTAATACTTGGGCAATCGCTGGACCGTGAGTGATCGGTGTGTAGATTGCTCTTTGAAATCTCTAACCTTAACTAACGTTACAACAATCTAGTGGGAAGGGAAATTGCAGCCAGGAAATCCAAAACCAAAGTTCAATGTGACGTGGGTTTACCCTTGAAACCATGCTGTTTATGAAGTTTACCAAAGTCATGTACCGAACCGAAAGTATAACGCGAGTCAGCAGTATACACCATGAAGGTTTTACCAGCAAATAGTCGACATGCCCCAGTTAAGTCCTCCACTTCCCTGAGCCGACATGTCTGACACCTGTCCCTCCTCCATCTATCACCCCACACGGCTCTTCCGGTGAGGGTTTCAAGTGAGTCAACACTCACAGTGACTCCGTCAAGTAATCTTGATGGCTTGGCCCCACCAAACGCGTGGCCTCGAGTGTGGCACTCGCCTCCCATTCACTTTGTATTGGATGTGTGCTCGCATGGGGCCAGGGATTGTAGGATTGTCTATCTGTAACGCTTTTAGGTTAAATCACTTTGTTATTAGCAACACATTCTTTACTCCAATACAGGAACATTACTATTTTGTATGGCTGATATTAATTCCCCTCTGGTTGTGTATCAGCATTTATATAGGCTCATGTGCAATACAAATGTATTATACCTGACCAATAATATTATAGGTACAACATTCAATGATCATAATTATCACCACCCTAGTCTAATAGACTTAATTAATCATCAACATTTTAGCCTTATTAATATCATTTATCAACATTTCTCTTTGTATTATCCTTATAATTTTCATATTAGCGTTGCAGTTCATCATCATGACTGACAACTGTTAACATAAGAAGAAGGTTAAAAAAATAAAATAAAATGTAACAAAACAATTTAGCCATAATACGATTATTTGACTCCGATTTTTAACAAGTTAGTAATTGTTAGACACAATTGTAATTGTAATAGAAATCAATTATAGTAAAGACAACATCCTTTTACCCTAATTTTTTCATCTGAAGTCTGCTTTCAGTCCCCTCTTGTGTAGTCCACCACTCGGCTATGGGAGTAACCTCCCTTATCTCAGTGGCCCCGGCATACACAAGAAGAGAGGCTCACACACACAGACTCTCACATGGCTTTTCATCTTCTATTTTCTTTCTTTTCCCAACCCCCAGTATCTTCAATGTAGATAACAAGAATTTAACATTTGGATCTTTGTTCATTTAATACTGAATGTTCTTACTTATTTATTCTATTTGTCAGGTATTGGTCTGTTGATTATTATCTCTAAATTATATTATAACCTTGAATATTTAATGTCTATTACTCTCGTAATCCTTCAGTAAGTATTTTATTGTTTGTGTTGTAATTTTACTAATTAAACCTCTATGTCCACTTTTAAAACACACACAGACAGTTTGGCCCAACAACCTAGCTCTAAACACATAGACTTTAGGCTACTTCTAAACCTTTAATCAGAACCTGTTGGATGTACTAATATAAGACTACATGAGGCTTGTTGACCCAGCAGGGTCCTTTAGTGCGTGTCCCACATCTGCGGGTTTGGTGAGGGGGGGGATTTCCCTGAAGTCTGAAGAGTACCCAGCGCTGGTTGACCCCAGGACTTATGTGGACAAGCGTTAGGGGGGATAACTGCCCCAATCTTTTCCTACTGGTATGCGGAGGCAGAGGAATGTTCTATAATATCTTCCCTATTAGGCTCTACCACTTTCTATTAGGCTTATCGTTTTTTATATCAGCTTTTTGATTCCCTCACACATCAGCGTATGAAAGGTTCCCTCCTTTGGCCACTGCATGGCCGTATTGCATGTTTGTTTTCCCCATTTCTCTGAGATCTTTTTATCTCTTCTCTATTTAGGGGGTATTTTTCCCCAACATTGTGGCATCGTTGCTCCTTGTTTATGCAGATTCTCTATATTCTTCCTCTTGTTACGTCCCTACCATTTGGAGGTGTAATTTATTAAGGTCGCCCCTGGCGTTAATTTTTCTGCTTCTCTGTTTTTAAATGTTGAGCTGTTACTTAGAGCGATGCCTATTCACCTTGACAGGACTTATCTATACTGATTGACTATAGACAATAGTTAAATAATGGATAACCATATGTATAACAATCCCCAGAGCGCAGTTTCTACACCTTTACAGGACTTATATATATACTGGTTGACCATAGACAGCAGTCTATTCAGCGCAGACCCTCGGGAAACGTACATCCCCAAGGTGGTAGCTATACATCAATACAGGTCTACATTAGATTATTTGTGAGTTTTACTGTAGTATTACTATGTAGTACATACTATGTACTATGTAGACAATATGAGACCAGGTCTCGAATTAAATCTACCTTGACCCACGAGGTGGATGAGGTCAATTTGGTTTTCAGATAATACGTCACTGCTACTGTATAGCATAGTGGCAAAATGTCTGAAAGAAAATGTGGTAGGGATAGCGGAACAAAAAAACAAAAACAAAACGGCTTAAAGATCATCGTTACCAATATATCCTATAGACAATTTACTGGATATTTCAAGGCCGCTGAATCTTCATCTAGTCGACCACTGCATCATCAAGATCCACAGCAGGAGGAATGCCAGCTAAGGGCTAATATAGGCGCGGTTGAAACAGCTGTAGCCACAGCTAGCTCTAGCCGTGGCAAAGACACCACCAGCCAAGTTGACCGCGACCATGCCTCACCATCTCACCCAGCTAAGAGTCTGAGACAGAGGGACTGACACTTCACCCACCCGAAACACCAGTATGTTAGCCATGATTTCCCAGCCGCTGTTATTTGCTGCTACTGCTTTTATTTTATTTTCATGGCTTTGTTTTATTTGAGTATTGCACAGCGGTTCGATTTGTGTGTCTGTAAGGATGTTGTGATTTTGCCTCAGTAAAACAGGTTGTTTTGTACTGCTGGAGATGTTGTACCTATATGTTGAAAGCTATAAGCTGTTACCATTTTGCAGATGCACTGAATGCCTATTTAGCTGCGACCAGCAGCTTTAGCTCGCTCTGTCGGTCAGTTGGTTGGTCCACAAAAATACGTGGTAGTGGCAGCTATTGCGAATTCGCGCTTGTTTCTGTAGCATTGCTGTTTATAGTAAAGGCTGTTTCAGTGCGTGCGTGCGTGTGTGGCACCCTGGTCATTTGTTGTTTATATAGGTTTATGTATAATAGTATTGTCCCCCCCCCC
>OOFG01013327.1:4218-16215 GCA_900323295.1 Molva molva
CTGCCTGGAAGCATTTGGCATAATGGCTTTCAACTTCAACATGCTTTTCTTCCACAAACACTACTGCATGCATGACTAGTGACCACCCCCTCCACGAGGGCCGGCCTAAACGAGAGGAGGGGTCACATATGTATGTGTAGTGCTGGCTGTGATCGGGTAAGTGGTAGCAGTAGGGTCGGGTTTGTGGAACACGAAATGGGGGCTTGGAGACGATGTCCCCTGAACCTAGTAACGGCTCCCTTGGCAAAGCACACCGGGGAGCTATCTCACGCTTGACTGGCCCCTCCTCCACGGAGCGGCTCTTCAGCCACGGACATCCCTCCCTTAGGCTCACAGGGACGCCCAGGACAGGCAAGGCCATCTCACGGCCCTTCAGGAGAAGGCGAGCGGAGGGCGCTTGAGTTAAAGTCTCAGCACAAAGCGTGAAGTGAGGTAGAGATTTTGAAGGAGATGGGAGGGGAGGGGGTGCAGAGATAACTGTATGTGCACTAAACAATGAGAAGGGGGAGTTCAGAGGTGGAGCAGGGTGAAATGTGTCAATTCCTTTTCTCCTCTTTGTTGTAAGATGGAAGGGAAGCTCTGGACATATCTTGAGTTTAGGATCTGGATGAGCGGACGTCAGTGGCACCGTACTCAGATGAAGTATTTGGTTTTGTTCTGGTGGATTGACTGCAGTAATTAATTAAATGTAATTAATTTAATGGTTGAGATCAAATGGAATTCAAACAAACAGAATCCCATCTTCCACCCCCCCCCCCAAAAAAAAGGTAAATCTATTAAAATCTTTAAAACAATAATAGTCAAATTATACAAAGGCATTGTGTGGTTTGCAAATCATGTCAAATTATATCTCCTCCCTAACTTGACACACAACTTGTTCTACAAAGTATTTTGAGTCAATTACTCAATACAATTCAATCCCACCATAATGCATTGGAAGTGTTAAAACACAACCACTGAATTACAACCTCAGCCACTTTAGTCGAGGCTGCAAATCAAGAACTGCTTCATTAGCATCTCATCTCCTTTTTTTCAAGGTAGAGCATGCTTATCAGCTTGACCCTGGGCTGACTGATGATGATTTTGTTCATTTCTTAAGCAAAGCAATGTGCCGTCTCTGGAGTTAGGAAAAGCATAGTTTCTGTATAGTTCCTCCATTATTAATAGATCTAAAAGGAAAGTTCTGTTTCCAGGCTGCTTTATTGGGGTGACATTAGCCAGATTGTATCTGGAATTCAAATGATTAAATATAGTTTCAGCAGTGTCTTCAATTCAGTTTTATTATGGTTGGTTAAATATATATATTTTTTTTGAGATATTGAAGAGACTCTGGTCCTATTATTCCTTAGCCTGGGAACCAGAGGAATCTACATTTTTTTTTTACACAAGTATCTGTACTTCTACTTGAGTAAAGAATTTGTTTACTTTTTCCACCAGTGTTGGTTACCAAACTTGAGCTGCCTGTTGATCACAATAGGGGATTGGTACTACAACAATGGTAATCTTCTATTCTCATCGAGACGAGTCTACTCATGTCAAAATATATATCATCACTTTCTGTGTGTGTGCATACCTTTGTGTGAGGAAATAATAAAAAATTTCCCCCACAGTCATCACTAGAGAGCCTTCTCTTACTCTACAAAACAAGAAGAAAAGGAAACAGCACAAGTCTCTAATGATACTCACGTTGGAAGTTTTTTCTAAAGTTCTGCCCTGATTTTCAAGGGACACCTCAATCATAACCATGAAGTCATTTCTATTCCAACCAAAATCGTCTGACTCTTCGTTGTCGTCGTTACAATTCCACAATGTATTTCAAACAAATCAAAGATGAAATAAGCAGGATATATAAAAAAGAAAAGCATCCATCTGATACATTTAGCAGTCCACACATAATTATCATGCACTTAACAAGTTGTCCCATTTGTGAATGATATGGAAGAAAAATTGATATAAGCATGGAAGGATAATAGTAGTAATAGTAGGATTTCCCTTTACCACTTCACTACATTCTGTAAATACCAAACACACAGCTATAAATAGATTCTAAACAATCTTTTATACAACACATAGTATAAATAAATGACAATATTGTTTCCATCTAAAATACTGAATAAGAAAATGAACAAAGAAAATACAAAACAAATAAAACATAGAACTATACTTCGTGCAATGCTTTCTCCCAATACCAATATCCGATACACCTCCAAGCTGTTACGTTTTTCCCTCAATACAGATATCTCCTGGGTCCTAAAGAGGCTGTTGCAGCCTCTCCTCTAGGACAGACAGGGCTAGGATGTGTGGTGGGATGGAGGAATCAACACCCTGAATAATGAGAAGCACAGCTTTTAAATATCAACAAGAGAAGTACAAGTACAGCACAAGTCTCTAATGAAACTCACTTTGGAATGTGTTTTAATTCGCTGGTGTATTCGAGCGATCTGATCAATAACACGAGCCAGTCCGATCGCTCGAAAACCCCAGCTAATCAGATCACTCGAAAACCCCAGCCAATCAGATCGCTCGAAAACTCAAGCCGGTCCGATTGCTCGAAAACCCCAGCCGGTCCAATCGCTTGAAAACCCCAGCCGGTCCGATCGCTCGGAAACTCCAGCCAGTCCGATCGTTCAAAAACCCCAGCCAGTCCGATCACTCGGAAACTCCAGCCAGTCGGATCGCTCGAAAACCCCGGCCAATCAGATCGTTTGAAAACTCACTCGAAAACCCCGGCCAATCGAAAAACCCAGTCAACACGAAAACCCCAGCCAGCAGATCGCTCAAAAACCCCAACCAATCAGATCACTCGAAAACCCCAGCCAATCAGATCGCGCGAAAACCCCAGCGAATCAGATCGCAAGAAAGCCCCAGCCAATCAGATCGCTCGAAAATCCCAGCCAAAACATTTAGTAAAATAAAAAAAATTGCTCATGTAAGTGCTTTTACATAAATGCTCTGTTATAATTTCATGTTCTAAATAAATAAATAATGTATTTAATGTAAAGCTAAAAAGGTAAAATTTTGTTACGCAGTGGGGCTGCAGCGACCTCTAGGCGCTCTACTCCAGCCACACCATACTATTATGAACTGATCATCTGCACCTATGTTGTCATGCCTATTTATTCCCTCTGATCCCCTCACTCCTTGCTGAAACTTCACAAACGTAAGTCCTATGTCTCCGTTGTGTACAAGTCACGTGCGTTCTACTTATCCTGCGAGAACGTGGTTCTCTGTTGTATTTATTGTTAATCTAAGTTAGCGTTTTGGAGACTTGTTTCTCAACTTTATTTTCTCGCGTAAAGTCTGTGTTGTATTGTGCCTGCCAATTACTTCAGTAAAGAAAATAAGTATTTTTGTTTACACTGCATCGCTGCTGGCTGCCCCTTCTAAATGCACCACATTTGGGTTCACACCTTACCCCAATCGCAACAAAATGAATTAAACAAAGTCTGATGCTAGAAGCAGACTGTTATACATGGATATACATGACTTTCAGATACTCTTTTCATGATAAGCGGCCAACAAGGTATTTACTACTTGTAGAATGTCTTTGGTTTCATGTTCACCCTAAACATATATTTTTCTGTATAATAAGCTGATGTATTTTGTATGTTAATCAGAATTATAGTTTTCACGGCGTGAGCTCATGTTTCATTTGCTCTGCAGATAAGGTCTGGATAAGGTCCCATACAAAAAGATTTCTGCCCGGTACGAGATAGACCGACCAATCATAACCATTTATCTAATATGAGGCAGGATAAATATGATGACGCAGCAGAGGAGCGTCGTATAGGTATTTTTACAACAAAGATGGCTGCCACTGATGTAGAACGGTCTGTTGATTACGCTATCGAGACAGTGTTAAACGAACTGGACGGTATATTCACTTAAAGGAGAACAAATGACTGCACTTAAAGCTTTTGTTGAAAATAAATGTTTTTTCTTCGCTCAGTGCTGCATCACCCGTTTCGTTGCTATGATTGGTTGTAGGCCTATCCAATAGTGATGTGTGATTCATGAACGATTCGTTCAAAAATAATGAATCTTTTGTGCGATCCGGTACCTACGATTCGTATCTGCGAGTGGATCGTTCATTTCGGTCATTCGTTCTTGGATTTGCACATGCACATTACTTCTATGATCCGGTACGTACAATCTGTATCTGTGAGTGGATCGTTCATTTCGTTCTTGGTTTTGCCCATGCTCATCACTTTATAGGGACCCTTTTTCTATGTGGTGTTTAAATGTGTGTACAAAAGTAGATCCTCAGACACATTGTATCTTTATGTGCCAAAATAAACCTAATTATGGTGATTGATTATGACAATGCTGGTTATATCGTGTACTGTTTGTCTGCTTGTCTGCTTAAAAACTAATTTTAATGTAGCCCCTTACGTCTTCACTGTGTTACCGTATATCACCCAGTATATGCGCAAGCGCATTAGACTACGGTATATGACACACATTATTTCTATGATCCGGTAAGTTCTTTCGTTCTCTGATTTGCGCATGCACAAATTAACGATCTGACTCGAAAAGATTTGTTCATTTGAATGAACGAGATCCAAAGATCCGAGTCCGAAAAAATATCTGAACTTTGCATCACTACTATCCAATGGCATCCAGAGGCATTTTGGTCTGCGCCTGTTGGTGACGCCTTTTGGAAATCTAAAATGAACGGAGAGATTCCAGACTAATTGCAGTTTGCAATTCGTCTGGCGATGCCAGGCTAATTATTCCTTGCCAGATAACGAAATCTATTTGTTTAAGAATGAAATGTAAAAAAGACAGCTAAGCTCATTGAGTTCTGGGGAACAAATGGATATGGCTAGCTTATACACACAGTAACACTTTAATAAATGTGACTGGAATAAAATAAGTCTTTATAGCCATGTATAAAAAAACATATCATGTAATAACTGCTTCACTCGTCATAAATCATAAGAACCGATGGACCAATACATCTTAATAAAATCTGTTGTTTTGATGAGACTATTAATTTGTAGGCAGATAATGTCATGGCACACTATAAAAAACGACACTTTGGGTAGGCTCCAATTGACATTCATTTGAGATGGCACAAACACTCGACAGAACAAAACGATTGGTTTGATTATCATTATTTATTGCCGCTGAGAGTGGCCTTGTAAAACTTGAGTTCGGATAACCGGCGGTGACCATATGGCCTCTGTCGCTTGGCTGTCTGCTCAGCCGATAAGGGCTGTGGAATAACAGGGAAGAAATACAAGGGCAGAGAGCCACAGGCTACCAGGTGGAGGCCAAGGATGAGGGGGGACTCTACCCAGACAGGTGTACACTCAGACAGGCTGCAGCAGCTGGTTATCAGCCCATCGCTGCATTGTAATGGTGGAAGTATGCTAATAGAGCCCACAGCTCCTCTCGTCAACCAGCATGGAAACACAACCTCTCACTGTGCGCTCCATGACTGTGACTTTATCCGTCCACGCAGTTTTGCTCCAGCATAGCAGGACTTGGCTCCGAGACATAAGTGTTAAGGAACACATGCTATTAAATGCATTTGAATAAATAATAATTACAAAAAGGAGAATGATTATGACATAAAAAAAGCATTGTGATTTGTTGCTATAGAATTACTACACACACACACCCACACACACACAAAATCCATGTGCTACACACACACACACACCTTGTATACACACACACACAAACTCCCCTGTACACACACACACACACACACACACACACCCGCACACATTTAGGTACACCAAAAAAGAACATACAAAGGAAAAAACAATGTTTCTGTTTCATAAAATAGTCCTGCATATCAGGCAAGGGAAGGGCACTACGCCTGGAGTTGGTTCCAGGGCAATGCCCTGTGAGGCAGGCAGCCCACTGCTGCTAGCTCCTAGCATAGGATGGGTTCAAAGCAAAACATGTATTTCCCCATGACAATTAATAAAAGAATAAAAAATATATACATAATTAATTCTCACATACATTCTTCAAACACTCCTCTCTGTAAACCTCATTAGTAACGTTTACCCCCCAACCCCTCACCCCCTCTATATCTTTGCAGTGGTGGTGGTGGTGGTGGTGGTTATGTTTTACATTGAAACTGCAGTCATACTCCTCCTAAGAAACCCAAAGCCGGCTCTACTCTCTGGGCAGTGCTCCAGCGATCTGTGCGCCAGCGATCTGTATTCGTCCAGCGAACACAGATCTCCCACGATGCCACTCTGGCAACCGGCTGGCTCTCAGCAATATTCCAATAAAATACCTTTGGATTATATGGAATTAAATTTTCTTCTGAGATCTGAACAAATGCACTTAAGCAAAGATGAGTAGGGGATTTTGACGTCATTCACTAATCGACTGGAAACGGGGCTCTTACCCATAATTGTTTGTTCTCTTTCCTCAAACATCACCATTATAGTAACACAGAAACGTAAGTAATAAATCGTGAGTGATCATCACAGGAAGAACATGCGAGATCATTGATGGTATAGTGGAGTGGAGCGTAGGTGGAGAGCAAGAAAATGAAAAGGCTAAAGCCATCCAATGCGCAGCACAAAAAAAAAAGAAAAAAACATACAACAAACATGCTAAGGAGAAAGGTATGCAATTTTGATGGATAACTTTGCATTTTGACATGCTGGCATCGTGTAATCTTGCTGTTAGCCTACGTTGACTAGCAAGTGCTAGAGTCGGGGTGCGACGTTAGCTAACAACATTTGTTACATGAATGGTAATTCAGTCTAAACTGTCATTAGGTGGAGCAAAACATACAAAGTGCAAGTTCAACGATACAGTAATTTACCTAATTTCCGTTATCATGAAATTAAAATTAATGTTAACAAAATTAGACTCGTTTTGGTGTAGTGTAGCAAGCTATAGCCAGTGTGTGTGTTATAACGTTAGCGTTAGCTCATCTCAGCTTGTAACACTACGTTACCATTACCTTCCATTTTATCCTGTCAAAAGGTGTGTGTATGTGTGTGTGTGTTTATTCTGGGTTGGAATTCAAAGAGTGTCAAGGCAGGCTGTCCAAAACAAGATTGGGAACATGTACACGAGTACACGTGTACTCGCTGGTGAATTTATAATCGTTTATTTTTTTCGAATTTATAAAAAAGACTGTACACGATACTCGTTTTGTGAAATAGACAACCTGTGCACATGCGAACAAAAGGAATGGATAAAGCAATTCAATAACTATTGATTCAATAACATCGCAGATGTTGTCCAACAATCAAAACAAAAACAAATACTCATACGAGAAAAATGGACGTGTAAGTGTACACGTTCCCGTCCCTAGTCCAAATAAAGCATTTAAACTATTTTTTTTGTGATCTTTCCTCCCTCATCAGTCCTCAGTCAGACATCAGTCTCTCTGTTTTGGACCATCTTTTTACGTCAGTTCCTTCTCTTGTCTTTATCCATCTTTCTTTCCGTTGTCAGGAAGGTGTTGAAGAGAATTGATTCACCGTTTCGAGCCAAGGGGCTTGAGTAGAGTAGCCATAGATTATTATGTCTCAGTGCTGGTCAATACGGTTAATCCAGCATGAAATTATATTTTGTTCAAGATCAAGAAAAAAGGAACAGGCTTGTCATCCCTTTTAGAATGTTTGTGCCATTAAATTGCAAGACTTTAAATATAAACACTTGGTTTGGACTTTTATTTCACAGCTGTCACAGCGTGTATCTAATATTTACACCGCAGTACCCATAAGTCGGTTACATCTGTTGCACTGTGATGAACACTTTGATGTAGGTGCACCAGTAGATATTTTTTTTAAGAATAAATTTGCAAAGCTAGTCCCACGACTTACAGTGGTGCAAGATGGAGAAGGCAACTGACATGAAGCTTTTTCTTACTAAGGGATGAACGTGACTACTTATGTTGGGTATATATTTTTTTTATATAGGTTTAGTCTTGCCATGTATATAACTGATTCTACTCGTTCGCCAATTCCAGTACTATGAACAGAATTTCAGAACTTTGGGCAATCTGTACAATAAATCTGATAAGCTTCAGCAAACAGCCACCGCGAAAGCTGCGTTGAGCCCCTTTTCTCTGCCCCCGTTTGTATTATCCATCTGTCTCCTGCAGTACAACACAAAATGGCCCCCCTCGACAGCAGAACAAGAAACTCCTCCTAGTGTTTAATGTAGCCTCCTTGCCTTTTAATAACCGAGAAGCCAAAGCTCCACATTTATTCTGGATTCCTGTAGCAATCCAGGCCGGTGACACGACCCAATAGTGAGGCTGTGGATGATAAATGGCCCTCACCTCGCAGGACTCTACATTATTACCATCCATGCAGTGACCTGGGTTAAACCTGTACGGACCAGCACAGATGCGGTACCAGGGGGGTTGCCATGGCTGTTATTAATAAACAGGTTGAGCACCTGAACACAGCCACCCAATCCTGTTTAGCATGTGGTGATTAGGTATGCTTAGCTGGTTAAGCCTAATCCTCTGCATTGTAATCCTTTCTGTATGTCAGCGTATCAAACATTTAATTTTCAGCAGAGGGCAAGTCGGAGGGAAACATATTGCATTGGAGGAAATATAGGAATAGGAAATATATATATTTATATATTTGACAGAGGTAATTTATAGTTATCTGTTGGTATACAGGCAATGTGGTTTTGGGAATGCAATGCTTCTCTTTTTTTATGTGATTTCCAATGTATTGTTTATTTATATAATAAACTAAAAAGTTTTTCAATTCCGGTAATGACAGAAAGCGTATAGAAAACCCCTCCGCCCCCATTAATTGTTCCAAACAGACTGGAGGTACTTAACTTTGCTAGCAGCCTCCCCCCACCCCCCAGTAGTCTAAAGGACAAATGTAAAAACATAAATTTCATTGCCACATCAATAAGTAATTACAGCGTTGCAAGGCTTTTCCGTATATCCTCGTCCCCATAGAACCATGAACACGAAGAAACGTTTAAGTTAATGACTGTGAATAATATCTTAAGAGTGGGGAGGGAGAAGTTCAAGATAGGACTCTCCACATTTACTAATACATAGAATCCACTGTGAGCACCCTGCCTTGCCATTAATCAGAGGCGGCAGCTGGGTGTCGAGAGGTTGCTTACATTCCACACGATTCATATTTCACGGAAAAGAAAAAGGTTAAACACTCACTTTCGTCTGTACTTCTCTACTTCCACCACACCACACAGACACACACAGACACACATGCGTTATACTCTGGCTAACACTTGGCCAACATTACTTTATATATATTCCTTAAAAACTCAATATCGTCAGCCTCCAAAGGACAATAGAATAGCTGATCGGCTGCACAAAAAAAAGGGTCTTGCTCAGCCCGTTTTGTGGAACAGCATTGTACCAACATGAGAGAATAAAATAAACTGCTGACGATCATCACTTGATCAAGCCACTCACGGCCCTTAGAAACAGTATTTATCCTCTCACAGACACACACACACACACACACATGCACACGCAGGCGCGCACGCACACACGCACACGCACAAACACACACATACACACAGTGTGAATGATGGAACTTGTGAACTGTCTAGGAAATGGTTCGATCAGCACTTTAGCAACACATTATACAGTGGACCGTTGTGTAGATTTACAATGGCAGTGTGGGAAAGCATTACATCGTTGTGCTCATCAGAGGACAATGGTTTGCGGCGGCAGTTGGAAGGGAGAGACTTAATATCCTCCTGTGACAGAATGTGTCTAAAGGGTGCTTTTAAAAAGACAGATTGTTATGTTGAACATTGGCTTGTCACAAAGCTTCAGGTCCATGGGTTATTTTTTTCAATTATGAAAGAAGGGCATTTTCAAAACTACCCTATGGAATAAGTTGTGCAATTCTGTCCAAACTCAACTTTTGACCACCATTTTTTTTTTTCAGTTGATCTTATTGAACATTCTCAGACCGTCCCCACTGTGCGGTCTTCTGCTGCCCATAAACAATATTCTTCTGAAGGTGTCTCTTCCCTGCCTAGTGGTTTGTTTAATTCAAGAGCACCAGGGGCACTGGCATACCACATTATCATACACTATGCATTAACCATGAAGGCCTGCACATCATAGGACGGGGGTTCATCTCCTATGCATTCGCCAGGTAGCACGGCGTCTGCGAGGATCATCGACACTGACATTGTACGGTGTTGTAAAGTGGATGAGAAAACAATGAAGTAACGCCATGAATACTAAATTATACAGCGCGGGACCCATGCGTCTTATGTGGTTACGCCTCACAGAGGAGAAGGTTTTGTCCAGAAGAACAAAAAAAATAAATAAATCAAACAATTAAACCCAATGACATGGACACTGACCCGGAAACTCTGTGCTAGTTAAAATGCATGTACTAGCATCCACATCAGAAAACATTAGCCATGTTTTTCGTCAGACGGGATCGGCTCGGAGCGCGTCTCGTGATATCAAGGGAGCCCATCTTTCATTGTCTTTGATTTGTGGAATCTGAGCTTTTCAAGATAGATATCAGTAATAGAACGGCCCCTATCCTCCGCGCTGTCAAGTTCTTATCGGAGGAGCTCAACTGTCACGATAAATTCAAAACTAATTTCAAAGAAATGACACGCCTGCACCCACCCTTTCCTATCGTCACTTCCTATTAATCAATTAAGTTGAGATAACCGGAGGATCGTAGCCCAAACATGCTTTAGATTTCTGCTGTTTTTAATGGAGTATAAATGGAACACTCTCTGCTCTGGTTGCTCTGTCTTGGGACCTTGGGGTTGCATAGAGATAGCTGCATCTTAAATTGCAGGGGAGGATTCTGTAAATGCTAAGAGTTCAGTGGATGCTCAGTTACTGTGCTGCTCTTTATTTAAATATTTTGGTGTGGGGAACACAGCGATTTGTTGCTTTTCACCACTCTGCAATCTGTACAGGTCAGAATATTGCTGTTTTGTTGGCATTATCTTGGCTGCTTTTGTGACTACTATCGCAAGCCATTAATTAACAACATCTGTCATGTAATTTCCCACACTTAACCTCAGCACTTTTCAAAGAAACAGAACATCATGACTCTGCTGGTTCCTAAATAAGTTAGGCCCTCATCCAAGCTTGTATATTTTATTAGCGTTCAGTGTAATGATGACACAAAAGGCCCATTATGTAAAATAAAATGGTTAATTTAGTGAATGAACTGCTTAACTTGCTGGTTAAATATACTCAATCTAGCATAACACACAGTGCTATGTTGCTTAACATACCTCTTTCTCATCCCAGAAAACTACATTTTCAAACCTGGCCTCTACCATTTATTTTAAACTCCAAACCGTTTTTGGAAGTATAAAGAACTGGAAAATAGAGCAGATCACAGTATTATTTGTCATCGTAATATTTGAATCATATGCAAATATAATGAATTAAAACATGAACCTGAGTCTATTAAATCTCATTGATAGTTGACAATTGCTTTGTCTATTTTCTTGGTAAAAGGAAATTTACACCACTTGACACCGCATGCATGCGCCTGCAGTGAGTCTCCCCCGCCCCCACACCGGATTCAAGATTATCTTTGAGCAAGTTATAAAAATATATATATATTTTATATTTATGTATATTATATATATAAACAGATAATATGTAATGCCTGTTCCATCAAAAAGCCATTTTAGAGGGAGGGAAGGCTCCTATTCCTGGCTGCCTTCCAAATACTGACAGCCGTGCTTTACTTTCGGGACATTTGTGTTATCACTGGTTTGAATCGAGAATTGTGTGAGCATATGTACACTTTGGGTGTGTGTTTGTGTGTGTGTGTATCTTATCGGAATAACAATCATATTACCATCTTCGTTTTGACACAGAGTCGTCTGAGGGGCTGGATGCAGAAAGGGGGGGATCTCACCGACTGGAAGGTTAATCCTGTATTTCGGGGGAGGGGATGGTGGGACAGGGGTGAGACCGCATCAGGCTGTTGACATTGACACAACGGTGAGGCACGCTTTCTATCTCTTTCTTTCTCTCTCTCTCTCACCCCCACACAGTGT
>OOFG01013390.1:2927-13383 GCA_900323295.1 Molva molva
GTTTAGAATATTATGTTTTGTAAATACAATTATAAAAAAAAAAAAAGTATGATTTTAAATTTCTAATTATAAAATTCTAAATCATTGCAGCCCAGAGGTGCTGGAGGCGGGCCCACCTGCTTGACGATGAGGCGGGACAGGATGTTCATGACGAAGCCGCCCAGCCGGGGGTACATGCTGAGGCTCTGGATGACGGTGCGCATCAGCAGCATGGGCAGGGGGTTCTGCTCCATCAGCTGCTGCATCACCACCGCCAGCACCTCCGACGTGTACACGTTCTTCTCCCCGTAGCACAGGTTGGTGGCTGGGGACGGGAGGGCGGACGGGATCAGTATCAGAGCACTCTACGGTCCCAGCCAGGAGGCATGCAGGAGTTTGGCTTTCTTATGTTGTGGATGTTGAACATTTGTTTGGCATCAGAGAACAAAAATGTTTTTAAGATAAGAAACTATATATGGATGCATTAATACATTAATATTCCCAAATGTATCATATTGAAAATATAAGTGTATATGTACTAGTATTAAAACGGGGGCCGGATAGTCTAGTAGTGGTTAGGTGTGGTGGACTCCTGACTTCAGGGTTTGAACTCTTTGGAAAATAATTTCTTCTTTCTACTTTCTTCACTTTTGACAAAGTATTTACATTTCTCTTATTGTGTACATGGACATTTTTTCTGTATATATTTTGGAGTTTTATTCATATTTGAAATGTATCTATTATTAATTCTACTTCTATCCTGTACTTTCTTGCCCTGACACCCACATTTCCCGTCTGGGATAAATAAAGTACCATCATCTTATTTGATTTAATAAAGACATGATCTAGATCGCACTCGCGTGCAGCCTCTACCAAGCATCAGAAAATCAACAACGGGGGAACGTGATTTGGTTTTCATAGGGAATCAAACGGAAACAACCAAAAGGTGTCAGGTGTGGTAGAAACAGGTCGGTTTCAGTCTGACCTTTGATGATGGACTTCATGTCACACTTGGTGGAGTCGATGTTGTGCAGAGAGACGAGGAGCTCCCCTGGGGTGAGGGGAGACATCGATGAACTGCCTTCACCTGGAAGACAAAAACCAAAACAATACACACAAAACGCTTGAGTTGTTGATTCGTGAAAAGTTGAATGATAAATGTTGTACGGTGAGAATAATAATGTAAAAAAAACATTCCAGCATCGGCCAAGCTAAATGAACAGCAAGAAAGATAGTGACGTGTTAGTGGAAGTATAGCGTCAGTCTAAGGGGGTTTGTCTCCCAGCCCAAAGGTACTGGGTTCGAACCCTATTATCTGCAGCCTAACCTGTAGGCATCCTGGAGTGTGATGCCTCACCCCTACCTGCTACTGAATGACATGCATCTAAAAAGTCAATGTAAGTCGCTTGGGATAAATGTGTCAGCTAAATGACTTGACCAGTAGTAAATGAATATGTTATCTTACTGTGCTGTGTGCCCAGGAGCCTGTTGAACACCTCCTTCACCACGATGGGATTCAGTTTAATCAGCTTAGGGAGAGCCAGGATCACCTCTTTCTGTACAGCAAACAAACCAAAACAACAGAGGATAAGAGATGAGATGAAGAAGAAGACGGTACTTAAGAAAATCGTAGACGGTTAAGTTGTGCGTCACAGCAGAAAGTACAGGACAGTAGTAGTAGAAAAAGAAAAAGAATACGAAACGATAAAAAAAAAATACAGAAAATATATCAATAAACAGAACACAACAATAAGAGGCTCAGTCAACACGGTACCACTATGAACACGTGATACGTTTAGAGGTGGACGGACGTAACGGAGGAGGACAGAAGCTCACCTTCTCCAGGCCATTGATGACGGGGATGAGGAAGCGGACGTCAGGCACGCGTTTGTGGTACAGGTCTCTTACCCTCTCCACCAGCTCTGGAGACGGTGGCACTGCAAACAGACAGCTGAGGTTCACACTCTGGAACATCTTTGTTTTTAAAGGACTTGAATCATGTCTTTTGAGAATAGGTGTATCATAAATAGATGATGAAAATATAATAGAAGTAGTGTTTTACAATCTGAAACCTTTTTGTTTTAATCCATTTGTAACCAAATCCAGATTGAATAAATAAATAAATAAATAAATAAATAAATAGAGTTTGAATGAATTTATGAAAAATCTTTATGTGGAATAAGATCGGTATACTATAAAAAGATGGGTGATAATGAAAGAATCAATGAAATATCTAATCCTGTTATGCTTGCCAGAGAACATCAATATCCATAGTTATGTTGTTACTATGGCGATGTCAACCCAGGTTTACATCCCTAAGCAACAACCAACAGCGGAGCTGGTTTGTCAGCTCTCTTTACCTTTGTCGGTGAGGATGTGGAGGCAGCGGGTCACCAGCGTCTCCGCTCCTTTGGGACACGTCTCCACCAGCAGCAGGAGGTCAGGGGAGTTCATCCCCATGCCACGGATCTGCAACATCATGGGGATGATGAGTTGGAGATGAGCAGGTGAGAAAAACACACCGCGGACGACTCCAGAACCCCCCCTTAGCAAGGCCTTCTATATGAAGCCAGAGTTGCTAAATACTATTGTTGCTTGTACTAAACGGAAGGACTACATATTAATAGTAATGGTTTTGTGCTGGCTCCGGGGTTCGACTCCCAGCTGGAAAGGTACCGTGTTCGATTCCCAATGTCCACTGCCTATCTGTATCCAAATTCAAGATTTTTTTGGGGCTAAAGTATCTGTCAACTCCCAGCTGGAAAGGGACGGGGGCAATCCCCCAGGGGTTGAAACGAAGCGGGGAGGACCTGTGGACTCACGGGTCCTCCAGGGGTTGAAACGAAGCGGGGAGGTCCCGTGGACTCACGGGCTGCTCGATGACGCGCAGCACGCTGCGTTTGATGTCGGCGATGGCCTCGGTGTAGACGGACGCCAGCTCGTGGACCAGCCGGTGGTTGAGGGGCAGCAGGGAGAGGTAGAGGAACAGACACTGCCTCACCGTCTCCTCCGTCCACGGCGCTGCCACCTCTGGGAGGGGAAAACAAGCATACCCCAACGACATCATGAGTGGTGGATGCGAATGGAGGAGCTGCTGAAGGGGGTTTGCAGTATTTTATAAAATGGATAGTTCTGGACTTGATTCTGATTGGCTCAAAGCCGTTGTAAAACATACACCTGTGACTGCATAACAATTCATTTTTTGTATTAATGCGCCACCAAGCTCAAACTATGCTGTGCAGCTAGGTAAGCATTTTGCCGTCTTGAGGACCTTTATTGTTTGGCAGAAGAAGGATGATTTGATTTCAATTGATGTTCACATTTTATGTTGCTGTGTTTATTTTGTGTAATCTTACTAGGTAGATTATAGTAACTGTTTTCTAAAAGCAAAAAGCCACTTGAGGCGGTGATTCACAGTGATTTCTTTCTAGAACAGCTGGGTGCCTCAAATAGACTGGAGGTTTGAATGCTACAATGGCAGAGGAGAAAGTTCTGTTTGTTCTCAGCCTCAGCTGTAAGTAGCTCTTAGATAATAGAGTCTGCTAAAAAAAAGCACTATAAATGCAATGAATTATTATTAAATGTAGCAAGAGGGAATGCAGGTTTGTGTGCAGCTCCTACAAAAAGCTCCTACTGCCTTCGGTACAAAGAGAAACTTGCATTAACTGTTTTTTTACAGGAATGAAATTAAATGAAATTAAATAAATGTGTTACTCCTAAAACCTCAAAGCAACAAGTATAATATGTGACGGATCTTTTCTTATCTCTGGACCATGAATGAAACATTGGAAACATGAAAAAAGTCCCAACCTGTGTCTTTGTCGGCTCCGAAGAGCAGAGAGGGGGGGTTGGGGTGGACCAGCAGCTGCATGTAGTTCAGCGCAAACTTCTCGATGTAGTCCCGTAGCTGGTCCTTCTCGTACATACGCTTGATGAACGCCAGGGCCGTGCTGCGCACCTACACAACCAATGACACCGTCAAAACAAAACGTAATCATCCAACAAACTATTTAAAAAGGTGTGTTCCACAGCAAGCTGGAGCCAAAATGGCTTGTGATACTCAATGGATACGGTTATTCTAAGCTTTTCTAGATCCACCAATGCTCATTAGTAGGTCAACGAACAAGAGCATGTGCATTGCTTCTGGATGTATTCTAACATTTCCTGGGGCCACCCAGCCGGAGCGTTCATTGCGGGCGTTGATATCAGAGGACATGCTCGCAGTAGCCAGCAGGAGGAGCTAGAGTCCGGGCGTGGGACATGCTTACCTTCTCCTTCTCGTGGGAGCTGAGGTCCAGCAGGACGTGGAGGTACTGGAACTGTCTCGACGGACGCTTGACGATGAGCTCCTTCAGTGTGGTCATGCCCAGATACACTCGGGACTGGAGCACAGTGCAGATGAGGTATAGCATGTGAATGATGCAGCAAATCGATTTTAAAATCCTTTGAAACAAATCCGCTGGACCCGATGTTGTAATGCAACATGCGAACGCAGACTCAAAAACAAACTTGTAGTCAGACAAACACTAGAGCTAGAGTGGATGGCAAGTAGGATCATGTCTTTAAAAGCAGTAAAGGAAATAAATAGTCAGTGCGTGGTACAGATGTCAGGATAGTTGTGTTGTGGTGATTTGGACTCCGGCTCACCTCGTCCTCACAGTATCGTCGGATCACTTCCAACGCTGACTCTGTAATGATGGGCGCTTCCAGAACAAGCTTTGTGAAAAGACTGGAAGAGAGCAGAAGACCAGAGTGATTATTAACGAGATACTAATAAAAGATGACAGATAATAATCAGATGGATAATTATATTCCTAGTTGTATTGGTCGCAAGGTCAATCTTATTTTTTTATATTATTATTTTTTTAATTGCAGATGCCAATCCATGCTTTGACATCAAAGCTTACAAATGTACCCCTTTCTCTCTCTTTTCACCCCCTTTGAAGAAATCAAAAAGATGTAATAAGGTCAACTTGTATTCCTTTTATATCTCTTGAAATTTGGAAATAAGCTTCATATGCTTTCTTTCCCAGGAATTAAAATGGAGGACTTCCAGTTATACTGCAACACACTTCTCCTGGCTCTACTCTACTAGCTCAACCCATTAACCCTAGCTTGCTTCCCACCACCCACCCACCTTCCTCTCCTCTCCTGGTCAGACCCTGAACCCCAGCGTGGACCCTCCCCTCTCCCGGGTTAACCCTTGACCCCCTCCTCCACGCAACACCCTCAGCGTGGCCCCTCACCCGTCCCTCTGCTCAGGCTTCTCCTGCAGGCCCGACAGCAGGGTGTAGAGGCAGTGGTCGTAGCCGTCCAGCAGGCCCTCGGGCAGCTGGCTGAGGTAGGCGTTGTACTCCTGGTACAGCAGGGAGAAGGCCAGGTCGCTGCGGCTGCGGATGTCCTCCAGGATGAACGCCAGCACGTCCTCCTTCATCATGCCCTCGAACTGGGTGACCAGCCGGGACAGCAGCTTCACCCGGATCTGATGTGGGGGAGAGTAAAAGGCGATTCACACCGGTGCGCCACCAAATTGCGGCAGGGAAATGCAGATTTTTCCGCACACAAATCTTCAAAATGCCAGTTGGACAGTACCAGCAGCGATGATGAACTCTTGATTATGATGTTGAGTAATGACAAAATAAAGATAAAATATTGGGTCTATCCAATACTGGCAAGAGGAGAAAACGCGGGGGGTGGTTCCAAAGGCTGATTCAAGAGCCCCTTAGCATGTACCACGGTCACCTCACCTAGGCTGTACCACAAAGCACCGCAATGGGGTTTGAACCCCACAGTGTGCGCAGGGTACTCAGCCCAACTAGACAGACCTTTCCCACACGGCCCACCCCGTTACACCGCTGTCTGCAATCAAACCAACAATACCAGCTAAAGGCTTGCTCTGCGTCTCACTGCGTCTCGCGTCATTAAACGAACAGCCCACACATCACAGCGACTATATGGAGTACGATATCACTCTTTTGGAAACAGCTCATCTGACTTGTGTACTTCTTTGTTATAGCACTTGTGTTATCTTTAGAACATATCCATTTTCTATGCTCCCAACTCATTTAGAAACACCCGACTACCACTAATATGAAAAACTACCGACCTTTGTGTGAATTGATATCGCTACTCTGCGATATTGATTGTATGCTTCGATTTCTCTCAGCCTCATCTGTTTCGCAGAAACGTTGGATAAGAGTGTCTTTTACAATGACTTAATGTTAAATATCAACTCAAGACCCCTCAAAAAGACCTTATGAAAAAGGACTGAATGTGTGTATCAGCAGGACAAAACGAGGAGCGCGTTGACCACTACTCACGTGGGCCATGCCGCTCTGTGCGATGTTCTTCTCAGAGTTGAGGATGCGTTTGACGGCCATGGACGTGAGCTTCTCTATCTGGCTCTCCAGCAGGGGCTGCACCACGTCCGCCAGGCGGAACACCTTCTTCCTCCCCGTCGTGCCCGGCAACCTGCAAAGAATCTGGGCTGTCAAGTTCTGGTCGGTTGGTCGGTTGGTTGGACGACATGCACTTGTTCGACCGAATTCTCATTGGTCGGACAGTCGCTGGTGTTCCTTTCATAAGGAAAACAACGCTTCTCAGTCCATTATTTTTATGGTCAGGAGGGACAATTTTGAGTGACAGAATATATTGTGTTAGAATTAACATTATTTATGAATAAAGATAATTTTCAAGGCTCTGTAGTTTATTATAATTGTATGGTTTAATAGACTATAAGACAAGAGGTCAAAACACCCCAGTTTTCACAACTTTGAACTCACCCAACTAAAGGATGACTGCTAGTCTACTTAAAATGTAGATATTCTATAATATCTCTATTTTATTTTTTTATATACATTTATATAAATATATTCTGAGGGCCATTTTACACACCAATTAAATTCAATTAATATATTTATATTATGCAATACATTTCTTCCCAGTCTAAATATGCTAAAATATACCCAAGGGATCCCTGTTAAAAAACATCAACAATCAAGAAATAATAATATATATAATTGACTACAATTACCCTGAGAACCCAACAAAGCCAGTAAAATGAAAAGAAAGACGGGGAGGGACGGAGGAGCGCCATCAGGATTATGCATCAGGTTGAAATGTACAGGGGTACTAAGAAGGAGCCAGGGTGTGTACTTGGTCTGTGTGGAGGGTAGGATGGGCTCCGGAAGCTTCTTGGTGAGCGGGACCTCGATGGCGGCCTGCTTCTCCACGTAGCTGCCCACCACCGAGATGGCCTGGCCGTGGGCCATGGGCAGCTTCCTCTTGATCAGCATCTCCTGGGACAGCTCGTCCTCGCCCATGCCCTCTTTGGAGTCCCCCTCCCGCGCACGACTCTTCTCCAGACCTGCGGGGGAGGGAGGAGAAGTTTGAAGTTAAATCCTGGTTGCTACGGAAACCCTACGGTTATTTGTTTCACTTCCAACTGGGGCATTTCACGGCAGGGTTCGATCAATGAACGTAGGAGTGTTCGGGGAGGGATGCATTTGAACCCGGATTTGATTCACAATAAAGAGGGAATACTTGGCGAAAGCGCCAAACCAGAATTTTCCGAAACTTTTCCATGCCACGACCCACTTTTGACCCAGTCACCGATCAAATATTCTGTTTATTAAAATAAGCAATACATTCTCATTAATGTGCCAAAAGTAGTGTGATGATTCACATTTCTTTCAATGTATACTGTTCAATATTCATCCATGCAGCATTGCATCCATCACACATCTGGACGGTCATCCCACCACGTGTGATGTCACTGTAGGGTGGTTACATAGGGGCCCATAGGGGCCCTGTCAGAACAGTCTTTTACCTGGGCCGATGCCGGCCGCCGTCATCTGCGTGGCCATGAGCCGAGCCAGATGTTTGATCTGGGCGTCGGTGCCGGCTGACTCTACAGGTGTGTAGGTGGCCTGGAAGGAGGCGGGCATGACGTCTGGCAGGTACACCATGCTGATGAGCACCTGGCCAATGGGAACAGAGGAGAGGGGAGATGAGGAGGAGGTGTACTGGAGGAAAGGGACTGTTGACGAAGCATACTGTAACTGTTAAAGGAAGTAACTGTGAAGGGTAACTAACTGTCAAGTCTAAAAGAATGGAAACATTTACAAAAAGTTACTGGAAATAAAAGTAACCGTTACAGAAAGTCTTATATTTCAAGAAAGTAACCAACAATCTAAAGAAAGTAACTGTTGAGGAAAGTAACTAACTAACTAACTAACTAACTAACTAACTAACTATCTAAAGAAAGTAGCTGAAAATATCTAAAGAAGATCACTGAAGATATCTAAAGAAAGTAGCTTTAACCATATAAATTAAGTTAGTAACTAAATAAAGTTAAATTAAGTAATGGTCACTATTTAAGTGAGTTCATCCTAACTCTGGAGAGAGAGTAAGAGTGTCTGACCAGGTTGGCGACATTCTCTGCGTTGAGCAGGGGGTGGAGGAAGTGGGCGGTAAGGTCGATGGCGGACTGGGCGGCGGGAGCGGGGGAGGGTTTGGAGACCGACATCGCTGCTGGCTCCTCCTTTTCCTCGTCATCCTCCATCAGAGCGGGCTCTGAACACACCACAGCACAACAACACCCTTATCGTCATGACAACCACATGGAATATGAGCCAAAGTCCAAAAGTCCCATCGCTATTTACTACTTTTAACTATCCAAAGCGCCTTACAGTGAAGTCAGATACGGGCCACTAAGGAGCAGGCAGGGGTTTGGCATCTTGCTCTAGAATGTCTCCAGGTAGACTGCAGGATTGTACCAAGGACCTTTCGGCATGGAGTCAAACACCCAAGCCACTACCCAAACCACTTCTAAAATCAAATAACTAACATTTTTTATGTTAGTTTCATTTTGAACTAACATATCATTCTCTCTCTCTCTCCTCTCCACCTTCCAGCCCATACATGAACATCATGTTTGATCCTCTCCATCATCTAACCACTCACCCATCTTGATCTTCTTGCCCTCGGGGTACTGCTCGTTGCGGGGCCTCTTGCGGGGCTCTCGGGGGACGGGCGTGGCGCGCGTGATCTCGCTCTGGGGCATGCCCAGGTCCAGCAGCAGGGTTCCGATCTGGGCCTGGAAGTCCAGGCTGCAGGGGTGCTTGAGCACCGCCACCAGGTGGATCTTCAGGTTCTTACGCACGCTGCTCACCTGGGACTTGGCCAGCGTGGGGGGCAGGTTGGCTGAGGAGAGGGGTGGGGGTCCCAATGTTAAACATGAGGTTACATTACGTCACTGGGAGAGGCTAGAGACCAAACGTTTGTAATATAACTCATGTAGGAATAAGAAGGTATTGAAGTAGTGCATTACATGAATGAAATGCACCAATGTATGTATTTCAGGTTATGCCTAGGATTCCAGCTTCAATTTAAAAATATACGTTTTTTTTTTTTTAAATATACTTGACCTCACTTTAAGACTTTATCCAAATAGTGATTATTTAATGTGACATATCATTACAACCATGTTTTGCTGTTCAGATTTTCTTTCTCCAAATTATTCAGTGTCGTTTCCCATTTTAAGCACAGGTGATTAATTTAAAGCCAAACCGTGCTTTGCCACTGTTCTCAAACATAGTGTGGCATGCTTCTACTCAAACAAAATAAAAGACTTTAATGACGGTTTGACTGTGTCCACGTAGTGACAGTTGGGGGTTACTGGTGTTCCCATAGCGATGTTTAGTTGTTCCTGGTTATTGTGATCGTGTTACCGTAGCGAGGTTGACCACCTTACCGTGGAGGGTCTCGTAGGCCTGCACCACCTGGGACATGAACATGGGTCTCTGGCGGGCGAGCGTGGCCAGGGAGCCCAGCGCCGTGGTCAGGTTGATGCTGGAGATGGCCGGGTGCACCATGAACTTCAGCAGCTGCTCCAGCGCAGACTTCCCCTCCTCGCACAGCACGTCTGGGGGAAAACCATACAGAATCCAGTCATATAACATATAAATGTATGCTGTCTGATCCAATGAGTAGTCAGCACAAGGTCATCCTTGCCATTTAAATTCTTGAGTCACCAAGTATCAAGTATTATCAAAATATGACATGACTTACAGTGCATACGGAAAGTATTCACAGCGCTTCACTTTTTCCACATTTTGTTATGTTACAGCCTTATTCCAAAATGGATTCAATTTATTTTTGTCCTCAAAATTCTACGCACAATACCCCATAATGACAACATGAAAAAAGTTTTTTTTAAATGTTTGCAAATTTATTAAAAATAAAAAACGAAGAAATCACTTGTACATAAGTATTCACAGCCTTTGCTCAATACTTAGTTGTGGCACCTTTGGTAGCAATTACAGCCTCAAGTCTTTTGGAATATGAAGCCACAAGCTTGCCACACCTATCTTTGGCCAGTTTCGCCCATTCCTCTTTACAGAACCTCTCGAGCTCCATCAGGTTGGATGGGGAGCGTCGGTGCACAGCCATTTTCAGATCCCTCCAGAGATGTTCA
>OOFG01013463.1:3979-16798 GCA_900323295.1 Molva molva
GGGGTGGGGGGTACATAAACATGGAGACACGTGGAACACATCCAACATGAGAAATAAAGAACATACACACCTTAATGTACTTGTAAGACTTCAGTTCACTGAGGTTCTCTTCCAGGAAGAGCAGGTACAGAGCCAGGTCGTCCCATTGGCCGCCAGGCCGGGGCAGAACGCTGACCGTGGGCAGTGATTGATATGTGTCCAGGAAGCTGGTGTTCCCGATGCAGAGGAGGGGGCGGAGACTGGCGTAGATCACCACAGGAACCAACGCGGAGAACAACACCAGGTTGACGAGACTGCAAAACACACCGGATTTAATGTACACCTGTCAAACCCCACCTCTGTTGTTCTGCCTGTAATATCGAAGTCCCAGTGAACATTGAGCCACCACTTATTGAACCACCACCCCCACCCACCCATACAAACAATAAAAACAAACAACTAAACAGGACCAGCTGACTGACCAGAGCAGGGAGAAGACCCCCACGGCGATCAGCTTGCACTGAACTTTCTCCGGGACCGTCGGGTCGTCCACCAGGAGGCCAGTGCGCAGCGAGCAGCCGAACTCGTCGGTGAGGGAGGCAAGACGCAGGTAGTAGCCCAGGTACACGCACGCACACAGCAGGATGAGCAGTGTGGCTCCGCGGCACACCAGGTATCGAACCAGCACCCCCCGCGAGCAACGCTTGGTCACCAGGTACTTCTCCACCAGGGGGTACATGAAGCAGCCGTCGGTCGGGTCGCTGGAGAGAGGGGGGAAAGGAGGAGGAGACGGGTGTTGAGTAATGGGATATGTGGCACCGCGCGTGGGCTAAATTAACTGAAAACGTACATCACAAAATAAGAATAGTTTCTTTATCATGGCTATTTAGACACTTTTATCCAAAGTGACTTACAGGGGATACAGAGACCGGCCATTAAGGAGCCGGTAGGGGTAAGGAGTTCATGTTGCTTAAGGATGCCTACAGGTTAGGCTGTGGGGTTCAAACCCAAAACCTTTCAGCTGGGAACTGACTTGTTTTCAAAGTGCTGAGTTACGTCTAAAGGACAAATTTACTTCTGCATTGAATAATTGCCGTAGGTACATCTTAGGTCTCTAAGGCACTGGCATAGTCCCCAGAAGCTGTCAGACTAGTTGAGGTTTGCACACATTGGTAACACTTTACAATAAGGGTTCATTAATTAAGATGAGTCAATGCAGTAACAGGCATTATTATATAGCATTAGCATAGGGCTTAGGCTTACGGTTGGGTAAGGGTAAACCCTTACCCTATTAAATAATGTATCTGTAATGCCTTACTTAACTTGACCAAAATGAACTTAGTTAACATGAACACCATAAGTAAATGATTACTAGCCTATTAGTGAACTGTTAATTAACTGTTAGATTATGCTTATTACTGCATTAACTAATGTAAAAAAATGGTTAATAAAGGTAACCATATTGTAAAGTGTAACCTGTTCACAGACACAGAATCAGAAATGCAGTCACCGGCGTATAGACCCGTGGCACACCTACTACCGCTATTTGACGCCGAAGAATAATTCGGCCTTCATTTAAATTACGCCGAATGACGTCAACGCCCCCCCCGTCGTGGGATGTTATATTCATTTGGTTGCCATGGTTACCTGTCTGTGGAGGGCAGGTCGTGTGTGGCCATGCGCTTGGCCAGGGTGACGGCTCTGTTGTAGCACCGGTCCAGCTCCTCCATGATGAAGCCCAGGTCTGACTGGAGCAGCGGAGCGGCCGTGAAACGCCAGAACAGCGCCGGCGTGTACATCAGCACCGCCACCAGCAGCAGGATGTAGGGGAAGAACTGGGGACAAATCAAGCTAACTTAAATTATATTGAGACACAAGAAGGAATGAAATGAGTTCAAAACAGTAAAGAAAAATCTGAGAATCTGAGAATTAAAAAACATTTTAGAAGATGGCTAAACAAAACAAAATAAGAGGGTAATGCATGAACATCTTTAAAGATAATATTTTATGGATCCCGGATTGGAAATTCGAGTAATCGTAAATGTCCCTTAAAGACTACATCGCGATTCGTAGCCACTAGCAAACTACTACTACCTACATCACTGGGACATTGATACATGGGGCAGATGTTGATGGGGTTAAAGCGGTGTGTGTCTGTGGAAGCAGATGCACTGTGTTCTTCTATGTGTATGAACAAGTGGAACCAGTCATACATTGCTTCCTGGGATGCAAATATATCACCTGGAAATATTATTATGAAAAGCAGAATTGATAACAGTGATGGATTAGGCAAACTAATGTAATGTCTTTCAGCTCCACCGGGCCCAAACCAGACCTTGAGGCTTTGACAAGCCTGTTCGTCTCAAACCAGCACTTCCAGTTCTGGTGATTCATAGCAGACAGGTTTTAATTGTGTCTATGATTATATTGGGAGTCATATTAGGACACGTTGTCGTTCTGACATGTTGCCACGCTTATTAATATAGTTTCTGTAATGCAAGGCTATTTACCATTTTGTATCCATTTTTCACTTAACAATCGGTGTGTAAACAAACACAGTGTGCGCGTGCGTGTGTGTACCTTGTGCAGCCACAGAGGCAGTTCGTGTGTGTGCACGGAGGCCCAGCAGTATGAGTCCACGTAGGCCGCCTGTCTCCACGAGAAGTTGGAGGGAGCGAAACAGCTGATCTGAGTTCCTGGAACCAACAAACAACCACAACATGTATCTGATCAGATGGACAGACAACAAGATAAATTGAATTCTACAATCTTATTAAAACTATTTTGAACAATTAGCTACAGTGTAAAGATATAAATAATTTAACAAACGTGCTGGATACATTGGTGCATTAGTGGCGAGGATTTGACTCCCTGCCAAAAGGTTATGGGTTTGATCCCCAATGTCTGCAGTCAACATCTTTGAGCAAGATGCCCTTACACCTGCCTGCTCCTTAATGACCCGTCTCTGTATTCACTGTCAACCTCTAGCTTCTCTTTTTTCTCTTTAAGTTTCTCTTTATCTTTTGGGGGCGGCAGTGGCTAAGGAGGTACAGCGGGTTCGACCCCCGGCTCCTCCTAGCCGAGTGTCGAGGTGTGCCTGAGCAAGACACCTAACCCTAACTGCTCCCGACGAGCTGGCTGTCGCCTTGCATGGCTGACACCGCCGTCGGTGTGTGAATGTCTGTATAAATGGGGGAATGTTAGGCAATAATTGTAAAGCGCTTTGAGTGGCCGCTGGTTAGAAAAGCGCTATATAAATGCAGTCCATTTAATGACCCGTCTCTGTATTCACTGTCTAACCCCTACTTGGTGCTTAATGACCTGTCTCCGTATTCATTGTTAATCGGCTGAAACTGTCAAGCATGGGCTGCGGTGGAGGTTGTCACTCACCGACGGACACTTCCTGTGCAAAGGCTAGCGAGATGAGGAGGAGAGGCAGGCCCACCGCCACGCAGGTCACCATCTTGTCCACGGCCAGCTCTGTGCGGATGTTTTGGTAGCGCGCCTGGGTCGGGTCCTTCAGCAGGAAGTCACTGAACACGTACTCCGTGGCGACGTGAGCGATCGCCATCTCTGACCCACCTGTTGGCTGGACGACTGAGGAGGGGTCGTGTCCAAGGGTGGTTTAGTTAAGCCTTTGTGTTTTTGTGTTATTCATATTACTTAATAATATCACTTTTTTGTCTTAGACAAATTAAAGCATATAGCAACATTCTGACCTCACAGGGTCAAATAATTGGATATAATACACAACGTGCTGGGGTGAGCAATAACATCTGGTCAAGCTCTAGCATCTGTAGCACATTCTCCTTTAACCTCTCTTTAAACTAGACGCTGATAAAGCAGCTTCCAGTTTCCCTTATCGTCAGTTCTGCTTTGTACATAAAGTAGCCTACACACTACGAGTGAAGAAGGTTGAAATAGGTTTGGATGGGGACGATTCCATTAAAACCCAAAAACTGGAATAATGTAATCGATGCAGCCCATGCCAGGAAGAACACTAGGTCTAAAAAGATAAATGAACATAATAAGTTAAAAGTTAAGGTTAAGTTGAAATCGTATATGCAATCATTTTCATTCGTTATAATGTGAATATTCATGAGTAGCCGGTTTTCTACAGGTTTGGGAGACTCCTTGATCTCATATCACTGTACAAAAACATAAACATCAGGGCAGACTGACTGTAAGAGAGACCTGCAACATGTAACCCGATATCTCCCGAGGCGGCAAGACATTGTCCCCATCTGTTTAGATGTTGGATCATATTCTATCCCCAAGTCTCTTCACTATAATGAACATCACGTTTACCTGGCGGGTGTTGAGGAGGCCGCCGGTCAAGAAAGATAAATCGATCTTGGTGTGAACCTCTTTATCGACTCTTCTATATCCTGTTCGAATCGAAAGGTTTCCACAAGAAGTCGGGGCGGATCGATAACTTCACAGTAGCCTCAGAGAAAATATGTTCCGTAAACAAAACAATAACAACAGAAACTTTACAATTAATCTTCTTCCGGTCGAGTGCACAACCTCTTCCTCCCGCCTTGGTATTTCTTTGCCTTTGCCGTCAGGACAATAAATCAGTTAAATAATAAGTTTCTACGAACTATATTACGCATGACCTTTTGTGATTGAAACTTGATTTATTTAACTGAACTGGGAAATTATGTCCGCATCAAAATAAAAATCACAGATGTGGTCGTGCTTTCTTGTACCGCAAACCCCGCCTGTTTTATATGAACACGCCCCCTCCGTCAGTCCTCTCAGCCAATTAAGAGCCACCGTTCCCCCAGCACGCTGCTAATCACCGGCTGCGTGATCGTGACGCGCCGCGTACGGTTTCCATAAGAACGAATATTGTAATTCACGTAAATTGTGTTTACTGTAAATGACGTCGAAAAGCTTCATACATCAAAAACGTTAGTGTTTAATTTTATTTGACAATTTTCTCAATTTGAACAATCACGTCAACCAATATGGTATAATAACGAAACACCTCCCTCTCCTCAAAGTGTGCTATACATTTCTGTTATTCTGTTTTCTCAAATCGAGTCTCTGCGAAACCGAATCGAAAAGCGTCCACACAATACGTGCGATTCCAGCGCGATGAATTGTGGGCACTCGTCGCTGTGCCCTGTCATCCCAACAACTTCTTTCCTCGTTCTCCTCCTTCTCTCCCTCCTCGTTTCATTCGCGATCGCATCCCAGTCGTAACGAGTCGCGGTCGCCGTACCCCCTCTCCCCCTCTCTCTTCCCCCCGTTTGGAAAGATGGCTGCCCCGGCGGCAGCGCCGAGCTCCGGTCCAGATCTATGCCCGAGCTTCGCGGTGGTCTGCGGCTTCATGGAGCGCTACGGACAGACCCTGGACCTGCCCGAGATCTCCTTCCCGCAGATGGAACGCTATCTCCGGGAGACGTCGACAGGTGAGGCCGTGGGAAGGGGGGCAAGGGAAAGTGGTCGAAAGCTGCGACACCTAAAACCAGAAGGAGAAGGGGGCCTTTTTTTTTACCACCACCAGCATCATCCTCATCCTCATCACCCTCCTATTCTTCTTCTTCGCCAGGAGAAAGTGTGTGGTGGTTGTGTGGGCAGACATACACTGTCGGATATTTTCTATCTGACAGACTAGTCGATACTTCCACAGCGTGTGAAATATTGATCTTTGTAATTGTAAAGTTAGTGTGGAAGCCATGATGCAGTACTGCTGGGTGACCACACACACGCACACACTACACACACTCTCACACACAGCATTCAGCTGACTACCACAGAGGCATGTTATAACACTTGTTCTATGTGTTGTAATTGTGTTTCATAATGTTGTTATTTTAACATTAAAGACATGCTGCATTTTATTTCCTGGGCAGAAGATGGGGTCTCTGTCAATTTTGCGCAGGCGCAGTACGCATCTAATCTGTAAACTGAAAATTAGCCTCTCGGCTAACAAGCGCATACTACACATTACACTCGTATTTATTCCAAACTTGTTTCTATCACCACCCAAATCACATCGGTATCCAGTGATAGATTGGTCATGTGATATTTGCCACGCTTGTTACAAGTATATTACACGGAATATTTGGCGTGTTGTTTTGTAATAGCAGGTAGCTCTGCTAGCTGGTTAGCAGTAGCTTCCCGGTCACATAATTTCTCTATTGAAATCAATGGAATACTTTTAATCAATGTTTGATAAACTACATATGTATAATGTAAATACACTTCATTACTTATTTCTTGGAAAGTGTTCATTGGAATAAGGTTTTAGGAAAATTATACTGTATAATATCTATCTAATACAATAATATATGTCTTTATTTACCCCTAGGGAAAATATTGTCCGGCAGTTGCATAACAATGTAGGAACAGAGCAAATAAATGCATGAGTGCAAATAAACAATATAAGAGTAAAATAGTAAAAGAGCAGGCTATCAGTAAGGTGCAATAACCATATGCACTGCTAGACATGTGACAGGTAACGGTAGGTATCATACATACAAATGTAAACTAATTAACAGTAGGGTGCAATTCCAAAAATCTACATGCCACAAGTCACAGTAACAGTAATGGCCATACATAAGAGGTCAATGGTAATGTGCAAATACAAATGAACAATGTCCAAATCACAGGTTAACGGTAAGGATCACAGAGATGTATGAGGGCAACAAATAGCTGTGTATGTACAGAATCATTCCGAAGTACAGGTACAATGTATATGGTTAGATTTAAATGTTCAGTGATAATGTCCATGATATTTTACATAATGGCCCTGTTATAACACATGACTTATGTTGTCCCAATCAGTGACTTGTAAATGACAGTAACAGTAATCCACTGAGCGAGACTAATCCTGAGAGAAAGGGGAAGATGTAGGAAAATGTAATGAACAGAGCAAAACAGAGTTCAAAAAAGTTGAAATCAATTGATTGTATCCCAAGGATGAAATCAAGAGGATACTTGCATGATTAATACACTATATATGTTATGATATATGTATTTGTTTTTACTTACTTAATGGCAAGTGTTAAAAAAGATAAGGTTTCAGGAGAACCATACTGTATTCACATATAATATCATCACAGTATTTCTACTGAAATCAATGGGATACCTTCCTTGCGTAATAACCTCCATATATGTTAATATCCATTATAAATGTACCTTGATGGAAGGTGTTAATTAAGCAAATTGAAACTCCAGTGACACTTTCAGAATAATTAAATATTATTGCTGTTGCAGCAGTTAGGCTATTAGGCCAATGTAAAATGATATACTTACATTTGCTTAACTGAAAAGCATATTGTAATATGAAGTCTGGGTAGTAATTGATTTGAACTTTCTCTTTTTGGTAGATTTCATAAATACTTAAAATTAATCGGTTAAAACAATTATAAATAAATAATAATATAATTCCCAATTTCTTTAAAAAACAATAACAATATAAACAACATGAATGGTTTGTCAACACCAAGTAGAAGAATGATTTCATATTTTGATCTATTTTCAGTTCCCCAGCCCTTGGTCGATCTTCATGTTAAACTACTCAGAAAGCTGGGCAAGTCTGTCACTACAGACCGCTGGGAGAAATACCTGGCCAAGGTGAGTGATTTATATGTGTGTGTGTTTAATATGCGTTTAATATTGAGTTTGTGATGAGTGTACACGTTGAACATCATTGTGTGTTGATTAATGAAGGTAGGGGGTTTGAAAGGAGTCAAATACAGAGATCAGAAACGACCAACATAGCTATTTAGCCATTTAGCCAACCCTTATCCAAAGTGACTGAGTGAATTCGTTTTTAGAGGCATGTCATTAAGTAGCAAGTAGATTAGGGCTCCTTGCTCATGGAGGCCTAAAGACTGTGGAGTGGACAGTGGTGTTCGAACCCAGAACCTTTGACCTTGGGAGTCAAAAAGCCCAAAAGTTAACTGACTGACTGGTTAACTGGTTATCTTTCTGTCGTCTCCCCAGGTGTGCCAGGAACTGAACAGCAGCTGGGCCTGGGAGCTGGAGCAGAACCGCTACATGCAGATGTCCATGGAGAGCAAATCCACCATCCTCAAGGTACCACACACCTCCTCTACACCTTCCCTCTTCTCTACACCTTCTCTACACCTACACCTCCTCTACACTTACACCATCTCTACACCTACACCTCCTCTACAGCTTCCCTCTTCTCTACACCTACACCTCCTCTACACTTACACCATCTCTACACCTACACCTCCTCTACAGCTTCTCTACATCTACACCTCCTCTACACCTTCCCTCTTCTCTACACCTTCTCTACACCTACACCTCCTCTACACTTACACCATCTCTACACCTACACCTCCTCTACAGCTTCTCTACATCTACACCTCCTCTACACCATCTCTACACTGACACCTCCTCTACACCTTCCCTCTCCTCTACACCTCTACACCTACACCTCCTCTCAACCTCTCCTCTCATCTCTGCTACACCTCCTGTACACCTTCCCTCTTCTCTACACCTTCTCTTCACCTACACCTACTCTACACCTTTCCTCTCCTCTACAACTCCTCTGGACCAACATCTCCTCTAGACTTTCCCTCTCCTCTCCTCTCCTCTACACTTTCTCGAAACCTACCCCTCCGCTACACCTTCCATCTCCTTTCCTCTACACCTCCTCTACACATCCTCTACACCTTCCCTCTCCTCTACACCTACACCTCCTCTACAGCCTTCATCTCTTCCCCTCCCCTTATCTCCCCTTGCTCGGGTCCAATTATGGTCGAAGCGTTAAGTTGCTGAACAGACAGTGACAGTGCACATTAATACATGTGTATTATTGTGTATTCATCTCTCCTCCAGTATCTGTGTGAGTGTCAGTTTGACGACAACCTGAAGTTCAAGGCGGTGGTGAACGAGGAGGAGCCAGAGAAGATGCGGCTGCAGCCGATTGGCCGGGACTGGCAGGGCCTGCTTTACTGGCTGCAGCTGGACCCGGAGCAGAACATCCGGCTGTACACCGAGGAGCAGGATGACCTGGACGGCTCCAGCTGGAGGTGCATCGTCAGGTACGCTACTTCCTGTCCCACTTCCTGTTAAATCTTTAATTAAGGGGGCGCCCTGGTAGCTCACCGTGTAGAGCGCGTACCATTTAAAAGGCTCAGTCCTTACCGCAGCGACCCGAGTTTGATTCCTGCCCGTGGTCCTTTGCTGCATGTCTTCCCCTCTCTCTCTCCCATACCTTCCTGTCTGTCTCAATCTATCATAAAGCATTAAAAATGCAAAAACAAATCTTTAATTAAATAATAATGGCACATAACAACAATGCTACCAGTTCTACTATTACTAGATAAATAATGGAAATAATTATAAATATTCACATTTAATGGGGCAACTTTATTCTGTTGATTTTTTATTTTTATTTGTTATATAAATTTGTTTATTTATGTAACATCCTTGTACAGTGGTTTTTTGTATCTGTTTTCCTTTACTGCACCAATATATCATAAAAAACTGATGTGCAAACTTGCCCTGCAATAATACACTTTCTGATTCTGATGTATAACTTTCTATTGTATTATAGCCATTTTTCTCTGTTCCGTTTCATTGTATTATGTTTCATTCTTTGGAGTATTGTCATCCACTACAGCTTAATGGCATTAGTTTGTTATGGTGTAATATTGGTTTGTAGTGAACCTGAGCTGGCCACTGACCCACAATCAGGGTTTCCCACAGCTGTCTATAGGCAAGGCGCAGCACCTCCGCTTAATGACGGACCGCCTCTACTAACAAATTCACTTTTCAAAATATACAACAATGTGCGTGTCTGTTCATGTCAGCATCTGCATTCTATTTGAAAGAAAATATAGGCTACTACAAGCCTAACATACTATAATATAGGCTAATATAATGTACCATTATTAATATAATAATCTATGAAATCAAACAGTGGCCGGTCTCTGTGGAGAAGGAGAGCTCCGTTCTGTCTGATTATGCACTGTACTCACATCCGGTCATGACAAAACCCCCATCGATAAATAGAATGTGTGTCAAGCGTTGTTAATGTAAAATACAGTTGAATGATGTGTTTCAGCATATAGAACAAATGCTCCACCATTAAATTTAGCAGACCAGCGAAAATGCACTACCGACAGGGAATAATTTTCACCAGCGCGAGTGGGTGTGTGTAATCCCTGCATGTTGCATTTTGTGTTTTTTTGTGTGCGCTAATGTCCTTACAGCACAGCAGAAAGGCAGACTCAGCGGTCCAAGTCACCATGGGTTTAGCGGTAGAACTGCTTGAAATACCAGGGATTGCCTCTCTTTTTGCCTCACTTAAACGAATGATACGTTTTCAGTTAACACCGCAACACTCGGACTGTGGGTTCTCCCATTCGTTACCTGCTCAAAGATGCAGTGTGTAGGATTTAGTGAGGTGTTAATTTTCACTTGCCTACAGCAGCCTCTATAACCTGTATAATTTGGTTATTGCAATGCACATGTTTTTCTTTTATGTTAAACCCACGATTGTTTGACTGAGAAACTTTAGAGGACTCGGAACGCTGATTAGACTATTCAAAATTTAGGGTACGACCCTACGCTATTGCTTGCCTTTTTCTCTTTAAGTATATCCCCATCCACTAAACCTTTTTTTTGTTGGAAAACCCTGAACAATGCTTTCCTCCAGAAATCGTAACGACCTAGCAGAGGCGTTAGACCTGCTGAAGTCCCAGATAGACCCCAACCACAACCAGACCAAGACCCAGGGAGGTTCAGCCAGCGGCAGCCCAGAGGGAGAGGACAAGACGGACACAGGTAAGAGCCAGGATGAGGAATGGATGGATGGATGGGTGTACATTGCCAGTCATTGTTTAGAATGTGAATCCTTTTGTGTAGTTACTCTGTAAGGTAATAGCTCTGTAATGATTCTTGTTGAATGTGGTCCCTTCTGTCCAGCTTTACACCAGTGTTTCCCAACCTCAAATCATTGAAAAGGTTAGAAAGGTCTCATAAGGTCCTGTACATACAAACAGTCTGCCCTGATGATTCGTAGCCATGAGTGAACAATTACTAATCAATCAGTGTGGTGCAATGCACATATGTTCACTGGGACATTGATATTACAGCCATATGTTGGTTAAAGTGTTTTTGTGGAAGCGCACACACATGTAAGAGATTAAGAAGCAAGACATTTCAGACCTAAAGATGGGAACAAAAGCAGGCTGGGATGAGAACCACTGTGTCTGCATCTGAGGCTTGAGACTCTGAGCTCAGGGGGACATTCTCAGTTTAACTCAATCATGCGTTTGTGTTTCAGGAGAAGATGCAGATCGTCTGAAGAAGGAAGAGGATTCTGGTGACCATCTAGCGAACAAGAACCTGTCCGTTCCATCTGAACCTCCTAAAACCACAGACGAGGAACCAAACGACACAACAGTCCTCCCCCTGAAGACGGAGGAGCCTTTACAGCCGGGTAACATGTCTGCTGGTTGTGTTGGAGTCAGTGCTGCTGCTTATCTTGATTACTATCTTTGAGCGGTATATTGTTTTGGTTTTAAATGTTGCATCTGTTTCAGAGGATGTCTGAAAGTATTTTATGTTTATTAATGTGCATGTGACAAATATACCTCAAACTTGTAACTTATTTTCTGGCCCTTGTGTTTTGATATTCTCTAGATTTAGATTTGATTGGTTAGATAAGAAGACTCCCCGCTTCTAAAAAGTAGTTGATTACCTTCTGTGACCTTTCATCTTCTGTGTCTTCTGTGATCAGCCATGAAGCAAGAAGAGGCGGGGCTTGTCAAACAGGAAGTGGCGGGGCTCGTCAAACAGGAAGAGTTGGAGGTTGACCTCAAAGCGCAGCCGGCTGACCTCCCAGTAGACAGGAAGTCGCCAGCATCACTTCTTGTCATCGATAACCGCGTGAGCACCATCACCGCCATCATCAAACCTGAAACCAGAGACCCAGATGTCCCGAGCAACACCCCTAGCAACGCTGTCTCCGTCGTCATGGCGCCCGCCTCTGTCATCACCAAACAGGAAGTGAACAGGGAGGAGGAGGCGGAGCGTGCCGTGGTGAGGAGCAGCCAGCAGGCCAAGATACCGCTGAAGAAGAGAGAGCTGAAGCTCGCAGAGGGTTTCCAAGACAACCGCAACCACCTAAACAACAACAACAAGGGCAGTAGCATCATCGTGTGTAACCCTTCTGTTATCCAGAGCAAGGACGGCAGTCAGGTGACCGAGGGGAAGCTGACAAACTCTTTAGCGCCCCATGTCACCTCGGAGGAGAACGCCCCCCAGCTGGAACTGACAAACGGGAAGGCGGCTCTCCTCCCCATCCCTCCACCGCTGCCACATAAAGAGGGAGGGCAGAATGGTGTCATCGGTGTCATAGGTCAGGTGGGGGTCATAGGCCACGTGGGGGTGATCCGTAGCCCTATGGAGCGGCCCCGGGTGCCAGGGGCAGAGCCACTGGAGCGTAACGGGCCAGGGGATGACCAGCGGGTGGGTGAGGAGGGGGTAGACGGCCCAGGGGGGAGGAGGAGGTCAGAAGACGTGGGGAGGTGGGAGGAGAAAGAGAGGGAGGGGAACAGACAGTCGGTGCTGGTGAGGAAGTGTTCCGTGGACATTGAGACAGAAGAGCACACAGACACACAAACACCACCAGCCCCATCCCCACCTCCACCTCCATCATCCTCGCCCCCACACCCCATTGCAGGAACCGTCCCGAAGGAGGAGGAGGAGGAGGAGCACCTCCTCTCTGCCCAGGAGGTGCCCCAGAAGCCCCTTCAACTAGAGGAGGAGAGAGGGAAGAAAGAGGAGGAGAGAACAGATGAAACTGAGAAGGAGACTCTGGTAAAAAAGACAGAGCCGGCA
>OOFG01013467.1:7056-17873 GCA_900323295.1 Molva molva
TCTCTCCTGCTCCCCCTTCTTTTTATATCTCTCTCTGTCTATCTTCCCTCTTTCACCTTCTCCCTCACCCCCCTCCCTCTCTCACTCCCTCTCTTTCACTCTCTCATCCTCTCCTCTTTCTTTATCTTTCCCTCTCCTTGCCCTCCCTCTCTCCCTCCCTCCATCTCTCTCTCTCTCTTTGTCTCCCTCTTTCTCTCTCTCGCTCTCTCTTTCTTTCTCTCGCTCTCGCTCTTTCGCTCTCTCTCTCAATTCAATTCATTTCACATTAACATTGCCGAAGCAGTTGAAACTCAAACTAAGTATGTACTACAAAAAAGGAGAAAAAATGGGAGATGGGAGTGAGTGAATAACAAACCATTTCCAGGAACTGGACCACAGAAGAGTCTTTACTCATCTCCGTAAGCCTTGTTGGCTGTACAATGTAGATGAACAATACAGCATACAGAGGTTTAAAACGTAAAAATATAAAATACTATGAAAAGGTTAAATATAAAAATCTCTCTCTCAGACAATTTTTTCATGCTCGCGGAGAAGATGGACTGTGTGTGGGTTTTGGCAGAGCATGCTGGTCAAAACCACAGCTGGTAAAAGGACCTCTTTTGGACTTTAATACTGCAGAGGAAACCTTTTTAACCTCCAAAATCAATGTAATGTTGCCAATTAGCCAAGTGGTTTGACTTTTGTCTTTCCCGGAACCATAATGGTTGGGAGATGTGAATGGGTGGACCCAGAGAATCGTACCATCTCGTATATATATGTCTTAAAGGCTGATGATTTTGTTAGTTGAAATCCTAGCTTTTACATTGGACAAGGAATATGAATAAAATAAACGATTTGCACTATAGAACGCATTTCTCATTCAGCATTGTTATTTTTCTTCTCAAGAACTGTCAATATAAAATATAATACCAAATATATATAGGAAAACTATGGCTTTGTATCCATTTAAATGCTTTTATTACATTTTGAAAACTAGCATATTTCTTTTGACATTGGCTTTAGAAACTTTTCTGTTTGAAGCGGAATGCAACTAACTCTTGTTTTTTGATTTGCGGGCAGGTTCAGATGCATCGTGTACCCCTTCAAGCAGAAGCTGACGCTGTCTACAGCCACCCTGATCATAGTCATTATCTGGGTCCTGGCCATCTCCATCATGTGTCCTTCTGGGGTCATGCTTCAAGTGACCAAGGAGCAAACTATCCGTGTCCTGCTGGGATACAACAACAAAACCACTCCCTTTTATTGGTGCCGAGAAAACTGGCCGAACCAGGGCATGCGGAAGATATACACCACGGTCCTTTTCGCCAACATTTACCTCGCCCCCCTGTCCCTCATCGTGATCATGTACGCCCGCATCGGCATCACGCTGTTCAAGTCGGCCGTGCCGACGGGCGGGAAACCGGGCCACGACAACCGGCACACGGTGTCCAAGAAGAAGCAGAGGGTCATTAAGATGCTGCTCATAGTGGCCTTGCTGTTCATCCTGTCCTGGTTGCCTCTGTGGACGCTGATGATGCTGAGCGACTACGCCAGGCTCACGGTGCAACAGCACCGCATCATCAACATCTACATCTACCCTTTCGCCCACTGGCTGGCCTTCTTCAACAGCAGCGTCAACCCCATCATCTACGGCTTCTTCAATGAGAACTTCCGCCGGGGCTTCCAGGCCGTGTTCAAATTCGGCCTGTGCACGGCCAACGGCCATCGGAGGAAGACCTACTCGCACAGGCTGCAGGGGAACTCCGTGCTACCGGCCAACCCCGGCCAGGCCTCGGTGGAGCCCATCTCCCTGAACAGCCTGGACAACAACACGTCCCGGAGGTCCAAAAACATCAACGAGCAGGACCTGGTCATGGAGGACCTGGACAAGGTGTCCCCGAGCAGTGGAGGAGTGACCGCGGTGTCCATCTGAGCGTGACAGGTGCCAGAGTTGTTTTGGTTGGTTTGTTTACGTCGTGGATTGAAATCGAACTGGACATGTTGGACAGGACATTTCTCATGGAAGTGACTGTGTAAGCAAAAGCACAACTACAAAGTGAATTCCTTTTTTTTTTTCCTTTCTTAAATGTCGAATGTTACGTTATCAAAATAATAGCAAAGAAAGCAGCTTTGTACGCCTCTTCAAATCAAACAAAAACGTATTACAATAAAACAAGTCTTTACAACCTCGCCAAGAGTTCTATAGTAGCATTTAACCGGAAAATCTAAACTAATTGAATATTTTTAATTTATCCTTAACTAGCTCCTCAAAGACATACCATGTGGCACATAATGTGTAATATGAAGGGGCAAGCATTTCTCATAGTGTGCTGCCACTCAAATTCAGTGCAAACTCTTCCTCTGTTGTCTATAACAATCTGTTTATTATGGGTAAAACCTTTTTAAAGGATGTAAGAAAATACCGCATCATTCTGTTTTCCCTTTTATTAAAACGTGTTTGAATATCATAGATACAAATGCCAGCTAAACTATAAATTATGAAATGTTTGTGAAATGTTATTCCACAAAAAGGGTTTACCGGTAATTCAATATTTCAAACGTATATTTGTATGGATCATTTGATAAAATGTAATTTATAGCTCAATCCTCCACCCTTCTGATCTTTGTTTATTAAATTTGTTTTGTAAATGCAGATCAATATTGCATTAAGCATGATATCTGTGCTCACGGTGAAAGTGGACCCTGCCCCGTTTGTATTTACAGTCGTGAGGCAGAACAGGCAGGGAAGCAGCCAGGCTGCAGTCCACAATCAATACATAAATATCAGAAAGATATTGATGAGCGTATGAAGAAATACTATTATCTCGCCATCAACTATTGGTTTTCCAACCAGGAGTTTTCGGTTAAAATCAGGATTTTTTCTTTGTTCAAATTTAGAGTAATTTAATGCTATGGTAGGCCATTTAGAGAAACCCGCCAGAGTATGCTATTTTTGAGAGTATCCAACCGAAAAGGCCACCCTCAAAAGCCAGTCCCCAAAACACACGACTAGCTTGCTAGCTATAGCAATAGGTCTGCCTAGCCAGCCAGGCCTGTGACAGTCACAGATAACAGATTTCTTTGCATTTAATTTATTGGTCGATGTCAGGATGTAATGAGATTTAAACAAATATGATAAAAATGCATCTAAAGTGAATTGCCTACTGTAACATTTGAATAATGGCTGCTTCGCTTGGTGCTAAATCATAAGGCTTGAAAAACAACTTGTCAATGGAACGGCATAGGATACTTTTCTTAATTGTTATTTAAGGGTTAAGACCTTTTGGCAGAGTGAGTGAGTTTTAATTAGGGCAGAAACACTGATTCAACGCAGTTTCAAAATTATGAATACAATATGCTTCATTCATTCATGCATCCGCAGTACTTCAGCTGTTCAATATGTGGTTAACATTTATTGAGCACCAGCCATCATTTATATTGGAGACTCCTTAGAGGAGTGCAGAGAATTTACAAGTGACAGTAATGAAGTACAGGCACCAGGTTGAGAGGACACACGTTTCCTCTCAACCTGGTGGTGTGGAGGAAGCATTTGTATCAATATAAATATATACATATATACACACACATCGCTAACTTGCAAAATTTGGAAAAGCAGAACATTGGTTTAATTACGTTTGATACCTCATTTCCTCAAGTCACCTAGTCCTGGTACAAACAGTGTAATGCTGCTGACCATGGCTTATTTTTGTACGTCCTGATTTTGTGAGGAATGTGCCATTTAAAGTTTCTCAAAGTATTTCCTATTGAATTACAAAGTGTTAACGATTGCTTTGATCTCTCTATGAAACAGTTATTGTGATTTTTACATCATCTGAAAAAAAAAGGGGACTGCCGGATACACTTGTATTGTATTGTATGTGTCTACATAGACTTTGCCCTGTGCCCAGAAGTGCTGCTGTGAAGTTGTGTGTGCCTTTGTGAACTGTGGTTGTTAGGAACCCTATGGGTGTTAATCAGTTAGTGGCCATTTTGGTTCTAAATGCCAGCAGGGTGGTGGAACTGAAAGCAGAATTCTGCATTCAGTTCCACCACAAAGCTGGCGTTTTGCACCAAGATGGAACCAAAATGTCCGCTAAGTGAATTGGCAGATGATGTTCAACAACAAAAAAGAAGTGTGAGGCTTTTTGAACCTGTAGGTGTTTTTGGTGTTTCTATGGGTGACTTAGTGCTGTCTGGCACTTTATGTGGAAGCTCTGTTCCAAAATAATTTATTGAAGAAAAAAAGGTTGTCTTCGCTGTACAGAAAACATTACACTAATGCAAACCTAGAAAAATACCTGTGCAAAAATAAGCTACGCAATAAGGTTATTTATTTATTCTTTCCCATTTCGCTCATCAGCCCTACTTTTTGGGCTGTGTGTTGGTACTGCTACAGTACATTACCAGAGGCCACTGAGATGGGCACGTTTATTAGACTCCACCGGTGGCTCTCCATAATGTTGTGTGACCGTGTGTCACCCATGCTGTCACTCAATATTAATGAATTCAGCTGCTCCAAAATTTAGCAATTTCCCTCGGAGCGTAGGAGTCAACTATACAAACTGCCGGTCAATTTCCATGCATGTAATTACTCCGGGCAAAGTTTGCCGGATGTAATCAATGTCTGGCATCGTGTGATGGCCAGACTGGTTTGTGGAAAACGTGCTGCTCTGGGTATCATATTGTAGGTGTGGAAATTAGCTCCATAGAGATGTGAAGGTCAGGTTCAATCTGCTCCAGAGGGAAGTCATTTCCCGAACCTTGTACAGCAATGGTTCCCCAACTCTCCTTGCCTCAGATACAGTCAGAACCCATGTCTATCATTCATGCTTGTGTTGCACTGTATTTAGTTGTTGTAGTTGTTGTATCTGTTTTGTCATCTGTCAGAGGTTGTGTTTGAGAATACATCTTATTAGTATTATTAAAGGAGGAAATATTACTGAAAATGCTTATTGGTAGTATTGAAGAATTCAAATCTCACAATAACTGATGACTCTAGGGGGCATCATCAAATGCATATGCCTGTGACACTTACTTTATGTACACTTATTGGTTGGCACAATTGATGATGTAGGGGTCGGGCCTTGATATTGAATGTACAGATTCGTTCTGTGCCTGTAGCAATCAATCATATAGTAAGTACCTTTGCTATTCTTGCTGCTCCAAACTTTGCCAAATTGAATGGATGAATACCTGTAAAAATGTGTTTTGTTGGATTTTGTACAATTTGCATGTGGATATGTTGTGTCATTTGTTGTGACTGTTTTACTACTTAATTCTATATGTTGGGATTTGTACGTTTGTACCGGTATAGTATGGAATTAACAATTGTGAACAGAATTGGTTTGAATGAAATTTTGGGTACTTGCAAGGAGAATGAAAGTTATCTGTGAGGTAGAGACACTGGGAGTAGTAGACACTGGGAGGGCGGTAGGATATGACCTATATAATTTGTGAAGGGCTAATTTTAACATCTATTACCTCTGTGATTGTCTGCGTTAAATATTCATAGTTTTGGTTCAATGATGAATGAATGGTCATGTAATCATAATTGATTATCCAGTGACGAGGTCACCTGCATATATTTAACAGTTTGCTGAACATCAAGAGCACTTTGGCGGTAGGTAGTGGCGTAATCTGTGAAAATGTAAGTATGTAATTATGAGTATGATGTTTGATCCAAATTCAGGGATTAGCAATTTAACCCAATATGATACAGAACATCAACTTTTTTTTATTTAACTTTTTGCTTAAATGGTTCATTGAAATCTTGATGATTCAAATGCAAATTGTAATGCACTTGTTGATAACCATTTAGCATCAAAACAGAAGTGTACAATCGGTTTTGGGGTCACCTTAAAGTGTAAGTAAACTCAAAAGTTACTTTTTTCAGTTTAAAACGGTTCCGTTTGGGTCTCACGAAATGTTGGTGAACATTTCTATGTTATTTTTGACTAAAATGTATAAAGTTGTTAAACGGGGGAAATTCTCCGTAAAATACAAGAAGTCTGCTACTCCCGGCTAAAACGCTTTTCAAGAGTTGTAGTTTTCTACAACTCTTGAAAAGTTCCTCCAACTGCTAAAGTAAGTGTGACATAGGCTTTGACAACATTTGACAACGGCCCTCGCACTTGCTCCTATGGAACCCAGTATGTCCGTTTTTTCTAAAACCTTTACGACTGTCACAACAGCTCAGATTGCACAGGGTTTTACTTACCCTTTATTGAACCTGTGCATTTAAGTCCAATCAGTAGCAAGTAAAACAAATTGCTTTGACTATTTGCTGGGAACACATACATACATATAGCATATATATGTAAAAATGTATGTATGTATAAAATGTATATATAATGTATATATATATACATACATATATATATACGTTTTTACTTCAATTGAATATAACATTAGGTAAAGCCTTGGAAAAGGAATGCCACTTTGATGAAGTATTTATTTTGTACTATGGGATTTGGGGCTCTTTGACATCTTTACATTTCCAGTGTGTGTGTGGGTGTTTGAAGCTTGTTAGTGAGCCCTTGAACACAAGGGATGGTCTGTGTTCAGAATCAGGCATGGCACTGGCCAAATGTTCATGTTGAAATGTATTTGTATCTTCAATAATTCACAAGTTAGACCATCGGGCACAAAATCCACACCCTGACAAAAAGGAATATTTGTGTTTTCAAGCAGAAGCACTGCACTTTGAGGACCTTAAATGACCACACACACACACACACACACACACACACACACACACATACAAACACTAACGTATGCCTCTCTGAAGAGGTTCCCTGACACCAGCCAATTGGAATGAATCCTCATCATCATCATCCTACTTTGCTCTTTGCACGGTTCACATAAAGACCAAAGCCAGTTAGCCAACACAAACCATATAGATAGCAGTTATTTCAGCCAGAGCAGAGGTCAAGATATTGCAGCACATCTGGGCTGGAATGACATCACATTCAATACATTCAACATGAGCAGTGGGCTTATCATTTCATGAAAAAGATTACATTAAAATAAGTTGTTAGAAGTCATCCATAGCATGGTGCGCCCGAGGGTATGTAGAGAGAGAGATAGAAGATAGAGAGAGAGAGAGGGAGAGAGAGAGATTAATGAAAGGCAAAGAGAGAGCGAGAGAAGGGATGCTGCCGGACATTTCTCCTCAGACTGCCCGTGGGTAAGCAATGACTGACAGCGTGAGGAGTGTGTGGTGTGTGCTAGCAGAAGAGTGTGAACTGAGAACTGCTGTGAACACACACACGCAAACACACTTGTGTTGTGCGTAGCCTATTTTTTTGGTCTTCACAACCACTGTCATAAATCACAGTTCCGTATGCAGTGCACCTTGGTGTTATGAAGGCGTATAACGTGTAAGATGACTCGACAGATGGTCAACTGGTGTTTTGAATTAGCCGTACTATATTGTACTATATCACTTGTATTATATTGCCAACAACCAATTTATATCCTGCTGTGCTTTACTCGCCTTGTATTCAACTAAATTTTTTCTCGTGGCACTTCATGTGTTAGCTTTGATTAAAGATGTTGTCCAAATAAAGAAAATTCTTCTCTCTGTCTATTATGGATTGGACTTTTTGGGGTTGTCGGTTGGTGATGGGAGAGGGGGAGAGTAAGAACATATGCTGCACTCAACAATGAAAGTTTGCTTATTACGCAGCCAACAGGGTTTCCCAGCGACGGGAGCAGGGGGTGCTTTGCAACGAATAGTCTCCATGCCTGTCTAGGCCATTAAGTAAAAGCATCCGCGTGCTTAAAAAGCTTTGGTTCATGGAGCCTCCGCATGCATATCATTCATTCAAAACGATTATTAATGATTCAATGGAGGGCATCTCACAGCCATTACAATAAAATCAACTGAATAAAACATGCATTTGGACGGCCTCTGAGGAAATTAAAATGTCTCCCTTCTATTTGTTTAGTGTATTTAATTTATTATGATTGAAATGTAGGAGTGCAGTAGTGTAATGAGTGTTGTAGTATGTCTGTGTGTAATGTGTGTGTATGTATGTATGTTTGCATGCATGTATGCATATATGTATGTATGAATGTATGTATGTATGTATGTATGTATGTATGTATGTATGTATGTATGTATGTATGTATGTTTGTATGTATGAATGTATGTATGTATATATGTATGTATATATATATGTACATATGTATGAGTGTGTGTGTGTGTTTGTGTCTGTGTATTAGTGTCGGTGCATACCTTAAAATAAGCTACAGTCTTGTTGACAGTATAAACTCAAAAAAGACAATAATTTGATGTCATCATTGCAGAAAAAAAGCAAACCTACTTTGTGTCAAAGCTACTATTAATACCTGAAGACTCTAAAACGGTCTTTCTGCAGCGATGGTAAAGACAGGTCCAATTAGGACCGACTTGCCCATGCATTACTGTGAAATAACCCTCTAATTATGTTGTGGTAAAAGTTGAGGCCCAGATGTTTACAGATAATCAATATTTCTGGCGTCCTTCTTTAACATCAACTCCTTGTAAAATACTGGCCTTTCTTATCCAATTGCTAAGAATAGTAATCTGGGGAGCGGGCAAAGAGCTGATCAGACCAACACCACACATTTGTTTTTTTGAGGAGATGACTCAAACAAACCCTGAAAATCCTTTTCTTTCAAATCTCACAGTGGCAATAGTCGTTTCTCTGTGTAATGAGGTCAAACTGTGGTCAAACCAATGATCAACTGTTTTTGTACACATTTTTTGATTTTATCGAGTGAGGTGTTGTTAGATGCTGTCAGTGTGTAGGCCTAGTTCCATACCAGTTACAATATAAAATGTCACACAACCAGTGGCGGCGGCAGAGATTTTTCCTTGCTGGTGCTACGGTGGGTCTGAATTATTCAGTGATGGTGCTGAGGGATGTACTGTATGGTAATATGCATTTGCAAGGCCAGACACGTGTCATTCAAAAGTCAGTTTCAAGCATTATGTGCCTACTTTAAATGCCTCCGTTGACAATCAACAGCAATTGATAGATCTACTATAGAAGTAGACTGTGACAGTGTCAACAGGATTAGAGACAACCCAGGCTACACAGAGCATGAACTAACAAACCAACCGACCTACAGCGCACAACATGAATCACGCACCAATCCCGCAATTAGCGTCAAATGTGTGCTTTTTCAACTGAAAAACACAACACTAACCCACAATGTCCACTGCTATTCGCATTACATAGACAGACAATGCCGAAAGATAAACCGTTATGTATCAAAGTCAAATAAGGCAAACAACAGATGCAAGGCTTAACCAAATCGCACTCTGATCATGCAATACCTCAATTAATGCGGCTACTGAATTTAAAACAAAAAGCAACAGAATCACTGCTTGGAAGTCCAAGTAAAACCAGTAGGCTTAATAGCAGGAAATGTAATATTTTAGGCATGCGAAGCAGAACGTAGTATCTTTCGTGATCAAATATTCCAGCCAGGAGTAGAGGTCAAACCAACCACGAATAAAACTCCTTTGCTAAGTATCAAACTGTTGCGAAGGGTACTTCTTCAATGCTGGCCAGCCTTCCTCAGGCTGCTGGCTAACATCGCTAACAGTATTCCCACTAGCACTAAGAGCAGCTTCATCCTCCACGTTCTCTTCCCACTCCATTTCTTGATCCTCTACTTCGCCCTCAAACTCCAGTTCATCCTTTGACGAACTGCTGTCATCCACATCCCCACTTACTTCTTTCTGCATGTCACTTTCCATTAAGACAGGCTGATCCTCTGGATGAGGTTGTTTTTTCACAAAAAATCTATACACTTTTCACGGCGGCAAAAATAATGCACGCTAGCTTGTAAAAGCACAATGTTCAATGTATAGCTACTATAAAATCTCTCGCGTGAGTGACAGTGAGTGACAGCACTGCCTTAAGTGAGCTTAGATCAGCATAACTGATCTGAGGACAGCAAGGGCAAGACATTGACAACGAATTGATAACAAAAAAGAAGAGTTTATAACTTTATTGCTGCAGGGGTGCTATGGTAATTGAGGACACCGTTTTACTAGATCAACTGGAGAAACAAGCTGTATTCAAAACTATACAGAGAAAGAAGACAATTTGTATGACAAATATCAGTTCATTTCTTGGCGGTGCTATGGTGGTGCTATTGTAATTTCTGATGGTGCTGTACCACCAAGAACCACCGCAACGCCGCCACTGCACACAACGATTAACATTATAGGCCTATATTTTTGTTTAATGGGGAATGAATCCTTTTTTTTTTCTGTCACATAATATAGATATTTGATATATATAAATATAAAGACAGAATCATTGTATTGTCTAATGTGATTTGAAAAATGAAATAGCAAGTAGTAAATACAATAGGCCCGCATTTAGCCACCAAGTTATATATGACCTTTCAAAACCATCATGTGATTAGTTACATTTACAGCTAGTCCCCTAGTGGGGATACAATGCTGACATTTAATCAGTATCAGAAAACTGAGCTTATAATACGTCACTACCTATACTTATAAGGGCAGAGATGCTTTATTTAAAAGACTGCAAAATGTCAAATTCATAAGATAATTTTTTTAAGAAAAGAGCTATTTGACTTCTCAATCTCTGGCTAATGTGGCAGGTCCTGCCCCCGTATGGATAATGAGAGATTCATCTTTTACTTCAATTTTTTAAATTATTTGTCCATTGTAATAATGATGATCCAATCATTTCTCAATGATAGCGCAAATCCTTCGATGTATTCAAGCTGATACCATCTCTGTCTTTATTTTAACAAGTGATTATATCACTCTCACCGCTGGCGATTTCTTCTGCTCTTCTCTCTGTTCC